>PVIJ01012283.1:0-50543 GCA_004024925.1 Scalopus aquaticus
CCCCCCCAATCCTTATGGCCTAGTGCCTGGATTCTGAGTCTGGTTTTCCCAGACCATGGCTTTCAGGATGTACTCATTCCAGGTACCTCTGTGTCATCAGAGAAAACACAAATCTTGTTTGTTTTACTTCAATATTAAACATTTTTGGTATAGGGGTTTAAAAATTGTCAGTCTTGTGTTTGTTAAAATGATTAATAAGCAGACATTTATTAATGAGAACCCTCTAGTCTTCTATTAAAATTCATGATTTTCCTGAGTCTACTTAATATAATGGTCCTTTAAAGTGTTTGTGTATGGCAGTTGTCTTCTAACAATGAAACTTAAAAATGCCTTCATGTTTATCATTGGAATACATGTCATCATTTATTAGACTCCTTAGATCTTAGTGACCAATTTGAAGTTCTTAGGAAAATCCTTAGCAGTAGCTTTTTTATTTTTATTTTTTTTATATTCACCACCATGTGAATTAGCACTAAAAATAATTGGGGCAAATGGTTCTTGGTGCTCCATTCAGCTGGTTCTGATGCCTTTCCTTTTGGATAAATTGATTGCTGGGTAATTTCTGTGTGACAGGAGTATATCAGGCGACAGCTAGAAGAGGAGCAGCGGCACTTGGAAATCCTTCAGCAGCAGCTGCTCCAGGAGCAGGCCATGTTACTGGTAACGCCCCGTATCTGTCTTGTTCTGTAGTGTCAGGCGCATTTTTCCCTCCCCTGAGTTGGGCATAGCTTTAGCGATTGCCAGACCATTTTGGTTAGTGTTCTGGGCTGATAGGCTCAAATGGAGACATCCTCTGTGGTCATACTGCTTTGAGCACATCATGAGGTTGACTTTATTTCCCATTAATAAGTTAACTGTTCTTACTTGGTAGACAGAGGAAAAGTTTTGAATAGACTTTGCATTCAGTGAACAAACTAGAATGCTCAGGGTTCAAGGTTCAAGGCACATGCCATAGGATTTTTACCTAGTATAAGTATCATTTGAAACCACCCAAAACTGACATTGAATTGAACTCTCTTATTCTGTCCAGTGATACTATGGTTAGCAACAGATTTTTCCACAGGTAATATGTTGTTTAAAATTCCAGTCATTTTGCTTTGTTATAAAACAAGGGGGGAAAGAAAACATTGTCTTAAAAAAAATTTTTTGAGACTGAATCCAGAGAAGAGGCGAGCCTCTCCAGTGTCCCATAGATTTAGTGTTCTCCTCTCCCTCTCCAAGGAGTGTCGATGGCGGGAGATGGAGGAGCACCGGCAGGCAGAGAGGCTCCAGAGGCAGTTGCAACAAGAACAAGCATATCTCCTGTCTCTACAGCACGACCACAGGAGGCCGCACCCGCAGCAGCAGCAGCCCCCGCAGCAGGAGAGAAGCAAGCCAAGCTATCATGCTCCGGAGCCCAAGCCCCACTACGAGCCTGCCGACAGAGCCCGCGAGGTATCGTCTTTCCCTGTTGCTTAGACACTTTCCTGTGTTGATTATTCCATGGGCAGTTGTATAATGACTCTTAGAGGGGGGGTATAGCGATGAACTGATGATCCACCTTCTTATTTTTATAGATAGAAACTTGGGTTCAGAGAAGAGATGTTATCTAATTAATGCTTTTTTCCATATAGAACCAGAGTAGGGTACCTCAGTTAACAAATCTCAGATGAATCGAACATTAAACTAAATATGAAGAGAGAAGATTGTATTTGTTCTTTAAAATGTTAGTGAGGAGAACAGTACATTACTACAATTTTTTCATAATTGCGATGAAAATGAAGTGTGCCTTAGTCCAATTCCTGGCTTATAAATAGATCATGATGAGCTAGTGAATTTGGTGCATTTGGGCTACCCAGAACCTGATAGTCAGGACATGATAAGGCATTAACTATTCAGGAATACTAGAAAGATGGTGAGCTGGTCTCTTTCAGAGGATGCTGATCCTAGCCTGTAGGTGGCATCCTTCTACCAGGTCTGGCCCTCAAAAGAGATTCTAGGAACAAGTATTCTGTTAATTCTCGAATGCCTTTGTTTTTGGTGTGGTGAAATGTGTTTTTGATTCCTGGTGATAGTCTTAATCTATGTTTTAGTTGGTTATGACAGATTTTTTTTCCCCTAGTTTTTATCATCATGTATTTTGCTAGAATTTTGGCCAAGGGGAGATTTTAGAGGCTGTGTTCATATGTATTGCTTTATCTTGAATCAAATCCTGATCATGCTTTACTTGCCCTCTCCCTTTTAAAATTGTCCCTCTCTTTTTCTTGAGGTTGAAGAAAACAGAAACTCCCTCTTGAGAACCTTCCATTTCCAGGCTTTCTTTAGTATTTCTGCTTTTCCCCTACTAACACTAAGTTATGTCTTCTAATTCTCTGATGCAGGTGGAAGATAGATTTAGGAAAACTAACCACAGCTCCCCTGAAGCCCAGTCTAAGCAGACAGGCAGAGTATTGGAGCCACCAGTGCCTTCCAGATCAGAATCTTTTTCCAATGGCAACTCCGAGTCTGTGCATCCTGCCCTGCAGAGACCAACGGAGCCACAGGTAGCAACAACCTGTGGGTTGAGGAGACTCACTGGGCCATGGGCCTATTTGTGATAGTCACAGTTTTCTTTGTTACCACATTTAGAAAGAGAAGAAACTAGGGGAGTGACTTTAGACTAGCTTAAAGGGAGACGTATCCTTAGTTGATAGTGCCAAGAAGGACCTTTTTTAAAATGAAAAGATTGTTGTACTTACTAAAAATATTTAGATTCAGTGATTTCTTCTTTCAGTCTAACGTTTTGCCTTCCGTAACTTTGATGTTCATGGATAAGTGCCTCTTTAGTCCGATACAAAGATTTTTCAGTTTGATTTTTAGAATATAATTGTAAGAACATGGAGTACAGAACCCTTTCTTGACCTATAATCCTTAACTCCTGGCCATTTCCATCAGTGGACTCTAGAGAGTTAATGACTGCCCTGAAATTTCATGTAGAATTTTTTTGTTTGTTCAAATCTATATATTTTTTCCGGGGGGGAGGGGGGAGTTCTTATCAGATTCTCAAAAGATTCAAGCTCCAAGAACAGGTTACAATCCCATGGGCTGGGTGTGGATGTCCCTGACGTAGATCAAGTAAAGATTAAAACCTTCCATTTGGTAAGACACAGTATTCTGACCTGTGTACTTGAGAGAACCTTTGGGCTGAGTACTCTATGGTTGCAAAAGTACCTTCTTTGCTATCGGGAGAGGAAGTAGGCAGCAGAGATTACCCATGTCAAAAATGTTAGAGATCTTCAGACACTGATTCCCACTCTCTTGCACAAATTAACTGACTTTTAGGCATTTTCCTCCTTGTAACTGTATAATCCGTATTATTAGAACAAGTTTTTAATGCCTAAATTTCCTTGTCACTGATGTTTGCATGAGAAAAATTTGTTTTCTTGTGATAGAAGTAGTGGTATTCTGAAAAACAAGTTCAAATAAGTATTTGAATGTTCTTTACAGCAAATAATTTCAGCAGGAAGGGGCTTTTTTTTCCTTTTAAAATTAAGGACTGGAGCCTAAGCAGAGAGTGTGTGTTGAGGTGGGAGGTGGGATAGTTACAAGGTATTGACAGCTTCCCATAAGCCAAGTGGCAACTCCAGAGAGTGGGAGTGGGAAATAAAAGAAAGCAGGACAGGGTACAAGGGGTGGGGGCAGTTAGAGAATAAGGGTCATTGGAATAGGTCTGATGATGCTTTTGAGGAGTCCAAGATTCAAGTTTTTGTTCTGAAGATTAAATTTAACCATAAATAAACAATCTCTATTTATTTGGCTACCAACAGTTTAGGAAATAAATGTTCCTAAATTACGTAAGCTAGTCTTTATATTAAAGATTGATTAATGTAAAACCTGGAAATAGTCCCACTTTTCTTCCTTCTAAAACTGCTCTTGGTTGTAACATAAACCTTTGAAACCATGTGCCTATGAAAATATGTGGGACTTTAAAAATCTATTTTTGATTATAGTTTCTGATGCTACTTTTAATTACAAGCCATTTTCCTGAAATTTTAAATATTTTAGAGATCTGAGATTATACTAATAACTGGAATTATGTGACTCTTAACTAGAAATCATAGGCCTGGATCTAATTCCAAATCTTATATTTGGAAATGTTGACTCATTTGTTATTTGCTATTTCCAGTTTTCATTAAATGTGTGATATAAAAAATATGTAGTTGAAATTACGTAAATTGTCATATTGATTAATTATTTTTAAATGATAAAATACATTTAAAGAATATAAAGATTACTGTAGAGGTTATTTTCCCCATTTAAAAGCAACAGATAAACTCAGTTAACAAATAATTGTCATAATTCTTCCATTGTCTAGTAGAAGGGGTAACCCAAAAACAGTCAATTTAAGGAATCACCATGGTACTGAATATTTCAAAAGAAATCACAGTTCTTTTTTTCACAACTAGTATGAAGACTGGAGGTAGTCTAGTTTGAATGTTTTAAAACTTGGGAGAAAGAAGGAAAATTGATATACTTGAAAAGTTGGCTTTTTAAGTACTGCTGTTACAGTCTGTCAAAACATTAGGAATATGTCTTTGCTCATTAAATGTGCTGTTTTGTTGTTACTTGGGTCTCAAATTTTACACTACCAGGTAACATGAGAATGGAGAGATAGGACTGCATGTATTGACAATGTCTGTCTTGTAATTTCTCTACTTTTCTCTGCTGCTCTAATCTGTCTGCTCTGATATGCATGTGCTTCTGGCATGTCGTCCCCGCCTTTAGGACAGGCTGATAAGGCTCTTTTTTTTCCCTCTTACTCTTTATTTTTTTTTAAATCTATGTTTACTGATCTCTGTAACTTCTGTTTGGATGTTAAAAGAGTTTTCCTTATAAATATACACTTGCTCTTCTCCACAAATTGTGTTCCCCAGACCACTTCTTCACTAAAAGTATGATTGTTTTACTGCTTTGCTTACCTATTACTTTATTGTGCCCCAAGTTTGCATTCCCCAGTTCTTGCTTTGGATTTGGTATTGACCAGAAAAGCGTTTTATGCAAAACGCATTGAATGTTTTGTGTTTTGTTTTCTTGTAAGGTACAGTGGTCCCACCTGGCATCTCTCAAGAACAATGTTTCCCCTGTTTCGCGATCCCATTCCTTCAGTGACCCTTCTCCTCCCAAATTTGCACACCACCATCTTCGCTCTCAGGACCCATGTCCACCTTCCCGCAGTGAGGTGCTAAGTCAGAGTTCTGACTCTAAGTCGGAGGTACCTGACCCCACCCAAAAGGCTTGGTCTAGATCAGACAGTGAAGAGGTGCCTCCAAGGGTAAGAAGCAGAAAGACAGATACGTGCTTCTTTTTCCTTTTTATTATTTTAAAGAATATTTATTTTAATAAAGGGTGTGGTGACTTCACCAGAATTAAGGGACAGTGACGTCTTAAAGAAACTTTTTACAAGTGGGGAGATAGTTCCATAGGCAGTTATGTTCAGTCAATGCCCAGTTAACTTTTTTATTGTTCTTGTTAACTCTATATTTAATGAGATAACAAAATAAGATTAAATCTATAAAGAATATATTTTTAGAAGAAACAGAATCAAATTTTATTTTAGCAGTTGTCTTGTAAGTTCATAGAGATGCTACAAATTATTTCACAACATTAACCAATGTCAAAATTTTCAGAAAAGATACATAAGGGAAGAAAGAGTAATGTAAAATTTCGAAGAATGACTTTCTTCTTTTCAAATTGAGGGCTTTTTGTTTTGTGTGTTTTTTTTTTTAAATTTTGTTTTTAGTAATTACTTAATGGTGAAATTAAACAAAAAGGCACATTTTAGTTAATTTTCCTCCATTTGGAATTTGCTTCCTCTGAATATTTTCTTGCTTCTTACCAGTCTTTGTTTCTTGCTGATCCATTCGTAGGCCATCGTTTGGTTTCTTTAAGCTTATTTTCCTGATTCTCACATTATCTCAGCAAAATGCTTTATATGTCCCTTGCCACCAAGCTTCAGTCTAAAAATCATGTTAGTGTTTCAGAAGCACCGCAATACTGTTTGTCCTGGCTCCTTTGGTGCCTGACTTAATTTTCTCTTTCTGGTATATTAGTGGAGGACAGAGAAAGACCAGGGAAGAGGGAGTAGGTCAGTTTGAGTAAGACTTACGTAATTAGGACTGTTTAAAAAATATATTTTGGTAGGGAAGTCTTTTATTGTATTTTCAATAAACTAATCACTAAATTTTCTCCCCAAAGGTTCCTGTGAGAACAACATCTCGATCCCCTGTCCTGTCCCGTCGGGATTCCCCTTTGCAGGGCAGTGGGCAGCCAAATAGCCAAGCAGGTCAAAGAAATTCCACGAGGTAAAAGATGCATAGTTAAGTTTAAAAACTGGTTTACAACAATTTCTTAGTCTTAAATCATCTGTTTTCAGAATAATGGCCATAACATGGCCATTACATGGAACATAAACATGGAAGTTTTGGGGCATAGAAATCATCCATTATAAAAAGAAAGCTACTATAAAATCCTTTAACGTGAAAAACATTAAATTGATTTGTAGTGAGAGTCTAAATCTAATTGTGGATTGTGTTTTGAGGCAGTTTTGAAAAGAAAATTACCTGTCTGCATAAGAGTAAGTGAAGAGAATATCAGGAGAATGGAAGGGGTTCTAAGAGAACTGTAATTTGAAGGGATTTATTATCTAAAGGACATCCTATGGCCTTGTGTGTGGTATAGAAATCACAGGTTACTGAAGAGAGTGGTTGACCTACAGTCTACAATAAACTAGGAAATTAATGAAGTAGTAGTTTTAGGTTCTAGAACAGCTCCATCCCATATAAGTAGCTGTTAATCACATGAGCTACTTAAACACTGAATTTAAATTAAAATTAAGTAAAATTAAAATTCAATTTTATTAATTGCACTAGCCACATTTCAGGTGCTCAGTAATCACATGTAGCAAGGGGCTACCGTATCCTGTAGCTGAGACAGGGAACGCTTTCATTATCTCAGTAAGTTCCATGGATCAGTGCTGTTTGGAGGAGGAAAAGATCATTGTGTTGAGTGGTACTAGATCATCACTGAACCTGTGAAGTTAGCCACTTGCATATGGAACCTTGATGTAATTTAAGCATTGAGATGGATGATAGCTCAGAAGGTTTAAAGAGCTTTTCTTTCTTAAGTGAAAAGGGCTGGAGTTTGGGGCTCTTCAGTTTTTGAGAGCAGTAACAGAGGAGTAGAAACAGTGAAAATTTGAGTGTGACTTTGTAAGTGGAATTTTGTTGGGTATTGGCTGAGTTTGTAGTGGTGACAGAAATAGTGACACTTTTAGAATGAGCAGTAATACTTCCTATCACACCTGATGTGGAAGGATAATGGTAGGATATCATTTAGCATTTTGGGTTTGTTATATCTCCCTAAAACCCATAAATAATATTATTGTAACTGTTGGTGACTGAATCTTCAATGCTATTTTTAGGCTGTGTTTTTATAACTGAATATCAAAGGCATCCATGCACACATCACATGTGTGTTTTATGCTACACCTTGGAATAATGAGTTAATTAACTGTTTTCTTCTTTTCTAACAGCAGTATTGAACCCAGACTGCTGTGGGAGAGAGTGGAGAAACTGGTGCCCAGGCCTGGCAGTGGCAGCTCTTCTGGTTCCAGCAACTCAGGATCCCAGCCTGGGTCCCACCCTGGATCTCAGAGTGGTTCTGGGGAGCGCTTCAGAGTGAGATGTGAGCCTCTGTTTTTTCCCTTTCTGTTAGTGATAACGGTATTGACCATCATCAGTCAGTATATTGGAAATAGTTTTTAATCATGTAAGAACACCTGGGATTTTTATGTAAGTCTATATCACAAAATAGTGCTCCAGTATAGATTGCAAATGATACTAGCAGTCATCATAACTTTAATAATAAAGAGTTAACATTTGAGAGCTTATGTACACCTAACACTGAACATTTCATGTGCATTATCTCATTTAATCCTTATGATACCCCTGTGGGTGACATATAATCACTATATATATATAAGTGTATGTGTGTGTTGCCCATAATACTTAAGTAACTACAATTAGTGAGATTAAGTAACTCATCCAGTCAGCTTGTTAATGCCAAGCTGAGATAGAAACCTACTTCTTTCAGTAGAGACTCTGGGCTTTATACTGCCATCAATATTGGCTATTATAACCTACTCATAATATAGTTAAGATATCCTCTACTGGATTATTGACATAACATGAGACATTATATTTATACACATGTTTAGTAAAGGTGATGATGGAGAATTCTAAGAAAGGGGTTAGAAAAGCTGCTGAGCTGTGCTGGCTGCCCATACACCTGGGGATGCAGATCTGCATGCGGAGACCTGTCATGAGTGGGACTAGCAAATGTGGGCAGGAGAGTGAGGGAAGGGAAACAAAAGCCAGCTGGGTGGGTCAGCTTTATCATATATATCCATGTTTATGTGTGTCTGCCTTTCTTGTCTCTCTTGAACTTAACAGCATCGTCCAAATCTGAAGGCTCTCCATCTCAGCGCCTTGAAAACGTAGCAAAAAAACCTGAAGATAAAAAAGAAGTTTTTAGACCTCTCAAGCCTGCTGTAAGAATTGCACAAAATCAGTTTTACTTATTTCAAGCTTGAGTGCAATCTATTAAATATATGTAATTGAAAGGCCTATAATCTTTTCTGTGAAGTCCCCTCATGGATCAGAGGAATTCTAAGAAATGTCATAAATCTGAAAGACATTTATGTGCTTTTTGCTTAGTCTTTAAAAAAAAAAAATACAGAAAAGGAAGAAAAGCCTTTTTATAAGCATTAACCATTACATATTCTCGATGCATTGGATGCTTACAATGCTGACTTTTAGAATAAAGTTTTTTAAATTACCTTCTTAAGCATACCTGTTGCTTCAGTTCTGCCTTTTGGTATCTGGTGTGGAAGTTGTGACTGCTTCTTATACTTCTCCCTTAATCCTTGTCTGACTTTAACTGACTGTGATTGTATGTGCTGTGGGATCTTAAACCTGTTGGAATTTTGATTTCCCGCTTGAATTGATTTCTGTACTTTTTCTTTCCCCTTTTTTCTCCTGTGCTTTTTTGTGCTGTGCACGCTTCATTGGTGGCTTTTCCGACTCCATGAAACTACTGCTGGACTGAAGGGTGAAGTGGTAAGTCCCATGTCTGAAACATTCAGCATCATAGCAACAATTCAAATGCTTTTTAAACTTAACTTCAATTCAATCTACATTCCCTTTTTCTTTCTTAGTGTGACTTTTTGTTCTTTTCTAGAATTAAAAAACCCTAAGCTTTTGCTTCGTCTTTTTAAAATTTGCTGTGTGTATTTCTTTTTATTATTATTAAGATAGCCTTTTAAACGAACGTCTTACAAACTACAACTATAATCACAAAATGGTTAGACCTGGTACAATACTTGATCACTGTTATTTCAGAGACTGAACCTTAAGGATAAGAAACATGTTCTTAATTGCGGAGAAGCGTTAAACTTTTGTGTAGAACATTAAACTGCTAGAGAAAAGTGACTTCATAGACTGCTTTTTTAAAAAGTCATTACTAGTAAATAAAATTTCCAAGTAGAAGAATGTACTTTGTTCTTCATATGAAATTATAGAACGTAAATAATAATCACTCTTGAAAATTTGGATAATTGATTGAATCTTTAACACTTTGTGTGCCGGTGCCCTTTAAATTTACCAGCCCTTGGGGCCGGCCATTTTCTGTGCCATGGCATGAATGGTCTAAGAATTCAATAAAACACACACAACTCCTGAACTACTGGATATATTTTAATGAAATTTTAAATGCATAGAGATTAAAGCTTCTAGACTGAGTACGATCAAAGAAATAGCTCCTAATAGTTCCAAATAAATTCACCGTGGTGTGAAAAACCGGAGACTAGATGAACACATATTAATACGTGAGCGGCCACCTGATACTGGTGACAAAAAACACATACTAATACATGAGCGGACCACAAAGTGTTAAATATCTCACGATAGGAGAGTAAACAGAAATGAGGACCTTCTTGAGTAGTAACTTTTCAGTGGCTTTCTTCTCTTTCTGATGTTCAGATTCATTAACGATATTACAGGGAAATGCTATTAAGGCAGTGACAGAGAAGCCACCTAGTTTCTTGCAGCACACAGTTATCACCTTAACTCAATGTCAGGAATTTTTGACAAGCGTGACAAGTTGTGAATAATTGGTGAAGCAAGATATGAATGGTGCTCACTTCACTCTTTCACTTTTCTGTAGTTTTGAAATGTTTAATAATAAAAGATAGAGTTAAAAATAAAAATTTCATTAAATGAATACTTTAAATTAGAGCTGTTTGACTAGAATCTTGCTTTATGGGGCAGATGTCTATGTAACAGATGCCAAGGATCTGTCCATACATATTTGTTGATCCAGAATTTCATCTTATAGTTGAAACAAAATGCTATCAGTTAGTGATAACTAGAATGCTGTTTTTATTATTATGAAATTTAAGTTAGCTACATCTTTGGTCTTTTTTGTCCTTCCTTTAAAACTTTTGTTTTTTCAATCAAAAGCTTTTAGAGCTTACCTTCATATTTTACACAACTGATGTTGTGGCTATTTGATCAATAGTTAAAATACTTCTTGTTCTTTGCTATTTCCTTCCCACTTTGTTCTCCTTCTATTTATTTTCTTTTCTATCCTTACATTAGGACTTGACTGCACTGGCAAAAGAGCTTCGAGCAGTAGAAGATGTACGACCTCCACACAAAGTGACAGACTACTCTTCTTCCAGCGAAGAGTCAGGGACGACAGATGAGGAGGAGGATGACGTGGAGCAAGAAGGGGCAGAGGAGCCCACCTCTGGACCAGAGGACACCAGAGCAGCGTCAGTCCTTGGTGTATTTCAGGGAGGATGAGCGTGCCCCCACTGAGTCTTCTTTCCACTTGGAACCACATAGTTCTTTATAAACCTGACATGATTCCATGAACATTTAATGTTCAGTTATTGTGGTTTAGCAGTTTACAACCTTTTCTTTGCCCCCTCCTCTTCATTTGTGTGTCAGTGTTCCCCCCGCCCCCAGCATCCCAATGTGTGTTTTATTTTATTTTTTGAATTAGAGGATGTTATAAAAGGGAAATTTCATTTTGATTTAACTGCTTAAATTAACCACAAGTACTCGTTTTAATCATTTGTCCCAAAACAAACTATGCTGTTGGGAAATTATTTGCAGAAGGAGAAAAGCTAACCACGTGTTTAACTTGAGAGGAATTAAACCTCTAACCTACAACTTTGATGAAAATCTAGCGGGATATCCTTGGCTCATGGGATTATGACCCTTCACTTTTGGATTTTGTCTCCATAGGTCATCTCTGAATTTGAGTAATGGTGAAACAGAGTCTGTGAAAACTATGATTGTCCATGATGATGTAGAAAGTGAACCAGCTATGACCCCATCCAAGGAGGGCACTCTGATTGTTCGCCAGGTACCTGTGTCTTCTCTCTGGTGTTAGAGGCTGAGCTTCTCCTGTAGTCATTAACCCACTTGCTCATTCACTCACTCATGCTGTTTCTACATCATCATCTGTTTTCATGTTAACAAAACCCAGAGGGTAGAGTATTCGGGCTAGGGAGGCAGGTGTGTATTGCATGCTGAAAGGTAGTTAGTGGTCTTCCACCCCACATTGCTGCTCCTCTGCATGTTTTGCGGCAGCCCTCATTCAAGCACCATGCTGAGTCTCACAGTCTGTGTCTGAGTAATAGAAAAGCCACAGTCCTTCAACAGCTCACAGAGCGAGGAGGCATATCCAAATCTGCAGCAGACATCCTTGGTGATTCTGCAGAGAGCTCTGAGCTCCGAATCAACAGAGTTGCAGTGGGAACAGAGGAGTCAGGCAGGAGCCACTGAAGAGGATGAGCCTCATTACAGTCACAGGGAGGGTGTCATGGAGGAAAAGGGTTGGGTGGTCTTTCTTTGTGTTCAAAAATGTTAGTTTTTCACTTGTTGAGTATTAAATGTATACCACCCAGATGTGTTCAATTTGGATTAAGCTTTGCAACTGTCTGTTCTTTTCCTAGTTTAGATGTGATAAAAGTGATATGCTTCTTATTTTAAATAGAACAGGGCACCAATTTTGGACTTTTCCCTGAGTGTGTTTTATGCTATGGCAATGCATTTGGATAGAAAGTGGAAAGAACATGGAAAAGATCAGGGGTCAGAGAAGCAGCAGGTTACTTTCTAGAGCATTAGACAGAAAGAGTTTTAAAAGGAAAAAGGAAAGGCTTAGTGACTTTGGTAATAACAATGTGGTAGATGAACCAGATTAAATACTCACTCCTGGAGTTCTGAGGCCACCAGATGAGGTATATTCAATCTGTTGGCTCAGGTTAGGCATTCAGTGAGCAGTTCAGGCTAATTTCTTCCATGTTTTTCCATGATATTTTAACAGTTTGAAAAGTCACACAGCACTTTAAACAGTCAGTTATCAGTAGGGTCATAGGCAATTTTAGCAGCGCTTGAGCAAGACAAGTATGCCTGTTTTTTCTACAGAGTACAGTTGACCAAAAGCGTGCCAGCCATCATGAGAGCAATGGCTTTGCCGGTCGCATTCACCTCTTGCCAGATCTCTTACAGCAAAGCCATTCCTCCTCCACTTCCTCCACCTCCTCCTCCCCATCCTCCAGCCAGCCGACACCCACCATGTCCCCACAGACACCCCAGGACAAGCTCACTACTAATGAGGTATGTCTCGCACCACAGCTGGCTGCTTTCCTAGGGTTAGATCAGCACTGCCTAGTAGCCTAGTTTGCAGAAGAGACCTTTCCAGTGCCTCTCACCCCTTCCCTACCCACCCGCTTTCTTCTGTCACCCAACCTTCTCCCCAACCCCCAAGTAACATGTTTCAGATCTGCATACAAACCCCTTAACCCGAGATCAATTTCCCTCCAAACTTGCCAGTTCACCATTTACTTTTTCTAGATAAGTGTAGTTGCATGGCTTTCTTTATTCAGTTTACTTTTTAAAAGTCTAAATAAAATTATTGCTGTATTCTCAGATCCATTATGTATTTGGCATGAAATTCTTAACAGCATTTGTGGAATCTGCCTTTTTCATTCTCTTTATACAATAAAGTACAGGTAAATCTGGTTAAGTAGGCTTGGCCTTATCTGGACAAACTTGTTATCCTGTACAAGAATCTCCTTCAAAAGGGACTGGATCAGTTTTTTTTTGTTTGTTTGTTTGTTTGTTTGTTTTTATTTGGGGTTTGTGGGTGGTGTTGCTTGGTTAATCTTAATTTGTTTTCCTCCATTCTTTTAAAAGGATTTCTTTCCTTGAAATTCAGCATGACTCAGTTTGAGAAGAGGTCAAATGCTTTTTGGGGAAACCTAGAAATTAGGTCTGAATGGGCTTTTAATTTAAAATTTTCAGTGGGAAATCCTGTGTGCTTGTTTGAAGGCTTGGCTGTGGTGCTCAGTCTGGGTGCTAGCAGGCGATTCTTTGCTCTTTGGATCAGGGTCATGCCCCAGTGTGGCGACAGAGTCGACATTGAGCACCCTGTTTCAATAAACAATTGATTGGATTTTGTGGGAAGTTTGGTTTAAATGCTTTCGTCTATCAGTTGAGGGGGAAGAAAGTGACATGTAGCTTCAGCCTGTCTTGTCAGTGTAAACACTTAACTGCTGGCCCTCCTACCATCCTCCCATTTTAGTTCCCTTGTTAGAAAGAATCAGAATAATTCTCTCTCCCTTATGTGCAGGGCAAGTCAGCTGTTTCACAGCAGACTTGGCGTCAGATTGGCCATCAGCTGGTTTGCCCACTGATCATGGAACAGGGTGGGAATCCTGCTGGTAGGCAGCTGTGTTGGGTGGGAGAGGACAGCTGGGTGCTCAGGAGAATGGGAGCTGTAGGACTTGGGGTGGCTTTTCGCTGAACACAGGGAGACAGAGGTTCAGGAGCAAAGCACTTGAGCAGAGATGTTCTTTTTTCTCCAGTGACATAGCCCACCTACACTCACATTCTTCTTTATATTTAAACTTTGCTCCATTTTGCGCTAATGTACGGTATTTTATGATAACCCTTAACTCACTAAATTGGCAAGTTTATTTTTCTGTTTGTTTTGTTTTTAATTGTCATTACATTTCCACTTAACAATTCGTTTCACTTTCTTTGTGTTTTGTTGTTTTTTTGTTTTGTTTTCTTTCTTTTTTTTTTTTTTTGGTCTTAAGTTACATTATTAGCCAAAATACTAGTATTCCTAAAAGATCAAAAGGATATGCCTTATTTTGTCATGTGCACATTTCACTAATGATACCCAGTTTGGTACAGGTTTAATGATGATCTGTTTAAAACACTGGAAGCCAAAGTGTCTGTAGCTTTCTGGCAAGAGGCTTTCTTTAAAATAAATAATATAAAATTAGCATTTGCCAGTATCCCAACAATGTTTAATTAGATTTGGGGGGAGGGCAGGGAAATAAATACAAAAACTGATGGATTGAAATCCAAACATTTCAAACTCCTCTAGGAATTTTCATTATACTTACTAAAAAACAACAACAAAAAGCACCTAGGAGCATGAAATATAGATTTTATTGATAACTTACAGTGTTCCTATCTTAGGTGGACAATATTTCTGAAAAGAGATACAGCTCTTTCAGGGGTCTCAGGTTAAATAACCTGTTGTTGGGGTGTATTGTACACATGCAGAGGCACCCTCAAGAGCATTTTTGGGTAATGATGCAGGAGGGCTTAGTGCTTTGTATTGGGAAATAGTGCAGTTTGGAAGTGGATTGAAATGTTTTATGTTCATTTTTTCAATGTCATTTGTATTAATAAAATTGAAATTTACATTGCAGACTCAGTCCGCTAGTAGCACACTCCAGAAACACAAATCTTCCTCCTCCTTTACACCTTTTATAGACCCCAGATTACTACAGATTTCTCCATCTAGTGGGACAACAGTGACTTCTGTGGGTAAGTAAAGTAGCAACAAGAAAATAGCTGACAATCAGGACGGGTCACTTTTCACTGCTCTTTCTGGTGGCTCAGGCGTGGCCCAGTAGTTGTTTGCAGGCGCAGACCTCGGAGACAGAACCACCATCCTGCTTGCATTGCCTTATTTGCAATGAGCTGCATAGTCAATTTCCTTTTTCCATATACATTTCTTACAGATTTCTTTTCTTCAACAAAATGTTGGTTATGACATGAATATCTACTTGTGGCTGTAGAGGGGGAGGGAGGCAAGTGCGTGTTTGTGTGTAAGAAAATAATTTCGAGTGTACTTTGTTTTAGTGGGATTTTCCTGTGATGGAATGAGACCAGAAGCCATTAGGCAAGACCCTACCCGAAAGGGCTCAGTGGTCAATGTGAATCCCACCAACACTAGGCCACAGAGTGATACCCCAGAGATTCGCAAATACAAGAAAAGGTTTAACTCTGAGATCCTGTGCGCTGCCTTATGGGGTAGGTATCTTCTGCTGCTGTGATCCTTTAAATTTCAATCTGAAGGGTGAATTGGCCTTTTAGTGAAATACTGTTTTGGGTAGTTTGGAGTTCTGTCTTGTCTTTGACAGATAAATTGGAAGACTTCTGTGATACCCATTCTTGTAACTTCTCTTGTAGAATCATACAGATACATATGTGTGATTTACTTGTTTCAGCCATCAGATATTGAAAAGAATGACTAGTCTTCATTTCTTTCCATAAAGAAGAAAATTAAAAAACAAAGACATTTGATTTGGTCATTATTTTTAAGGAGAAATTTGTTGAATTACTTTTCTTTAAATGTTTTAACATTTTTTCCTTGCTCTTTGTGACTTGGGCTCTAACATCTACACAGAACTTTTATAAGCAGTTTACTGGCCAGTAGTCTGCAGAAGGAATTATTGAACTGACTTTACCTGTGAATACCTGGGGTTTGTGTAGCACCTTCAAAACTTGAGGCACCATGAGGGTATTTTTGGAGAGTTTGCCGTGCACAGCAGTCTGCCATCTCACCTTCTAAAACCTGTCTCTTATCTCACCCCTTCCTCACTGTGAGACAAGTCCTGCTCGGGTCCTCATCTTGTTTCCCAGACCCATACTTTGTTTTCCTCCACCCTAAACACTGAAATTGACTTTTTAACAAGCAGCTTCTACTCCAAAGTGTCTTGCTCTCTTGCAAGTGTAAGTGCAAGGATGCTGCTGTCCGTTGACCGCAGTGCAGGCACGGCCGCCTCTGCACTGTATTCCTTAAATGTTGATGGCAGCCTCTGTGTCCCCTGCAGGGGCTGGCTCAGTTTTCTCCTCACCCACATTAGACCTTCACTTTTGCTACCCACCCGGCCTGCTTCTTCCTCAGGAAGATGATGGAGAGTGACACAGGGTATCAGTTAATCTTCTGAATCTCAAAATGTTCTTCATTGCTGTATTTGAAGAAGGGGCCTATTCCTTCATAAAATTTCCTCCTCCACCTTTTGGACTTTTTTTAAGATTAAGATTTTATTCATCTATTTTTCTTTAAATTGAGTTAACAATGGTTTCACACTGTAAGTAACTTAGATATGGGTTCACACCTCTACATATGTATGTCCCCACACTCACCACTAAGGTACCCACAGTCGTTCGTTCACCTTCTGGACTTCTGTCTTCTCTCTGATCCCTTTCTGAAGCCCCAGTTTGGCCTCTCCTGGAGATTTTGGAAAGTTATCTGTAGCCTTTGCAGATTCATCTACCTTCTGTTTACTCCTTGAGATCTGGACTTCTGTCCTTGTCACTACTAAGTATTTTAAAGCCCTTAATGATCATCAGCCTTTAAACAAAACAACAAAGAAAACACATCTAGATAAAGATGGCCATTTGGGGAACTCTTTGGCATCAGTGAACGGCAGCTGGCAGTCTTGTATTTGGTGTCTGCTGTTGCTGTGAATGTCACTTGGGGCCATTTCGGGAGTTGAGTTTTATTTTCATTCAAAGTAAAGACCCACTTTTATGGGGGTGTTTATATCACCAAAATGAGTATATTATATTCAGTTTCAGAAAGATGTTAAATATGTTAATTTTTTCAGAATTGGTGTGGTAACTTTTATCTAGAATACTTGACTTGCTACCAGTCTTATTTTTATTTCCCTCTAATATCCTGCAAAGTGTTGGGCCCCATTTTGTGTGTCATTAATTGGATTTTGAATTAAAATCCTTCCTTTCCTAGTTAACTTCTTCAGTACTTCTAAGAAAAATTAGAGTGTCTTGAACCTATTTTTTTTTTAAATAGTAAAACTGTATTTTATTACATGAAAAGAAGAGATAGGGAAATGAAGTTGAAATTTGTTTCCTCAAATCAGTGTCCATGAGGTGCTTCTTGACTAGGGGCCCATCAATGATGGATTTCCTTAAACTGCTTATGATAGCTATCTTGAGTTACCCTATAAGTTAAGTTAAAAATAAGCCACTTAAAGACCTGTGCTCAGAAAAGCTAAAACATGTACTGAGAGCTGTGGCCCCACAGAGAATTCAGTGCCATTTATTATGTTTTTTAATGAAACAATTTTCCCATTTGCAGCCAGGATTATTTTAACACATCTTGTGAAAGGTGTTTTTTTCCATTCTTAGATTCATAATGAATTGTCTGCACTTAACTGTGGTGCTTTGCTTGTATCACAAATTATCATAGAATTTTAAGGACATTTTTAATCACATTATAAAGCCTTTTCTTCCATCAACCTATACTAAGTTCCTTTGAATTCTATTATAGTTTGTAATATACCTTGCCTTTGAACAAATATCATATAAAGTTTAATTATCTAAAACCTTGACTAGTTAAAAATGTGAATTTGTAAAAAAATCATTGCAGCATGCAGATTAATGTTTTTCATAGATTCATGATTTCCAAAGTTCTTATTTTCTATTGAATATCTATATTGTTTTGACTGTCAGAACTCCAAGTACTTTTTTATAAAATTATACAGTTCTTAGAAATATATAATGAGAAATTAGAAGGTAAGGTATAACTGCCCAAATACCTGTAATTTTCATGTCTGTGAAAAGATTTTTTTCAGTGTTCTTTAATTCCTTTATTTCTTACTGTAAGATCTTTTTTTAATATATATTTTTATTGTTATTTATATCTTTTACATTTTGTATTCCCCTTGGGTAACCCACCACCAATTCCCCCGTGATCCATCTCCGTGGTCCCTTGTGTCCTTTTCTACTCCATTTTGTGCCCTTATCCTCCCCCTCCCCCCAGCCCCCCAAGTGTCTCTCTCCTATTTGGTTTCCTTATAGTCCTGTTGTAAGTGAAACCATTCGATATTTTTCTGTTTCTTTCTGGCTTATTTCACTGAGTATGATCCCCTCTAATTCCATCCATGTCACTGCAAATTGCATGTGTTTATCTTCTTTGATTGCTGAATAGTATTCCATTTTGTATATGTACCACATCTTCTTGATCCAGTCATCTATTTTTGGACATCTGGGTTGCTTCCATACCTTTGCTGAACATACCTATTGTGAACAGTGCTGCAATGAACATACAGGTGCATGTATCCTTTTGGATTAGTGTTTTTTCTTACTGTAAGATCTTGATTGATGTTTTGATGCTACTTAGTTTTGGAAACCACAAGTAGAAGATTTCATAAGACTCATGTTTTTGGAAATTACCACTAGATTCTTGACATTTTTTTAGCTACCTGATATTGAAAATTAATATACATATATACATATATGCATATACATACATACATGCATGCATGCATGCATATACACACACATACATATGGAGTAGAACAATCTGGGGTGGACTCTATCTGGCAGTAGCACTAACATTTTGTTTTTGCTAAATAACTTTTAAGTTATTTATAATTACATCACCTAGGTATGTGGGGAGGAAAACACTCAGATTAATGTTCAAATAACTGCACTGATAGGGTAATGTAGTCATAGCAAACTAAGTAGAAAAGTAAAATTATATGAAAATGAATAGGACATTGCATAAGCATTAATTTCTCTTATATTGAGAAAAAATTCTTACATTGATAAAAGAATTGCATTTTTTTGAGGACTCCAGGGATGCTGTTGTGTTTGACTGTGTAGTGCTTCTGTGTATTTGTAACTGTTGTCTGTGCATGCCTGACATCTGTGAGGCACTGACATTCTTATTTGAGTTTGTGCAATATTGATAGCAAGTACACATGTAAATCACAAGTTCCCTTCTTCCTCCTAGGGCCCCCCAAACATGCTTCCAGTCTTCTCATAAGGATGGTGGGATACAGTCCTCCAAGTGTTGAGGTTTAGCTACTGGATATAGAACAGGCTGAAAGCTAGGGAGAGTACGGTGTTTTAATTAGTAAGTACTTTATGAAAGCACAAACATTTCATCCTTGTCTCAGTGAGTGTATTACCTGATTTAGGGAATCAATGCAATTATATATGTACTTGGTCCTCTAAGAATATAAGGTGATCTATACTACATGTTACAAAATGTAGACAATGAAGGTTGTAGACTAATGAAGCAAGTGCCTTTAGGGAATAAGTGAATGAATGAAAAGGAAGAAAAATTGGTTCAAGGGTCAGCAGAGTGTGAATGCCAGATCAAGACTTTTGGACCCTATCCTATTAGGAATGTGTAGTTTCTGGAGGCACAGTATGACTTAGTGAGTACTCCAGGAAAATTAGGACTGTTTTGAAGTGTAGTCATGAGAAAGCAGAGGGAGACCATTGTATCAATCTTGATGAAAGTCTTTTTCCATCAGTTTTCAATGGCCAAATTCTGAAGTTGCCTGAGAGCAAAGGATAGGGAAGAGAAAGAGGTCCTCTCTAGTGGTCAGTTGGCTAGTTTTGTGGAGTAATTTTTTGGGGGATGTAGTGCTAGAGATAGACATGGCAAAGGTGGAGAAACTAATTTCAGTAGAAATTATAACAGGCAAAAAGTAGAGGGAATGGAGTAAGGAATTGGGAGTTAATGACTTAGGTATTACTTGGGCAGATAGACAGCAAAGGAGATGTAATATTGAAGAAGCAGAGAAGATTTGTGGAAAACACAGATGGAGACTGAATGGAGCTGGAGAGAGTGGGAAGATGGTGACTGTGTATTCAAAGCCAGGACAGGTCCTGTTGGGAGGTCACGGTGTTAACCAGTATTCACAAGAAATAGAGAGACAGAGGATTGAGTGCACTTGTTTCTTTTTTTGATGATGATGGAGAGTGGTCTTTAAGAAAAATTTAAACTGAATGATAGGCGTGAGATAATAATAAATCTTTAAGGATTTAAGAAGGCTATATATCTCTCATTCCAGAAGTTTGCCAGTGAAAATTAAGGGAAATAAAGGAAGCATGAAGACATATCAGACTTTGTTCAAGTGTCTAATATGGCTGATAGAGATGTAGAATCTGTAATGCCAAGGAGATGGTAAACTCAGGGGACTGAGAAAGAACTGGAAACTGGTTGATTATCAAGAAAATAGAGGAGTTGAAACTCGTATCCCTCTTTGTGTTCTGTTTTATATTTAAATAAATGTTTCCCTTTCACTCCTCTATCCACTGACCGTTCTAAGCTTTTCTTTTCCGGGGAAGTTAAGGAAACCACTGTCTGTCAGATAGGTGTTGTTAATTCTTTTTATCCAACCAGGCTATTTGGCATAAACACAGCATAAAATTTAGGCTTTTCTGTGTTCTTGAAATAGGAGTCAATTTGTTAGTGGGTACAGAGAGTGGCCTGATGCTGCTGGACAGAAGTGGCCAAGGGAAGGTATATCCTCTGATCAACAGACGACGATTTCAACAAATGGATGTCCTTGAAGGATTGAATGTCTTAGTGACAATATCTGGTAAGTGTGTGGTAAAGCAGGAGGTATAACCCTTTTTAAAACAGTGCTGTGGGCATTAAGCTTCAATTAGCTTGCTCTCTGAAGTAATGGGTAAATTAGATAAAACCATTGTGTAATTCTACAATAATGAGATAGGAGAATGTTTCATATGTGACTCACATGTGCACACTTACCCTGTGACTCTTCCAAAGAGCATTCTTGGAAAGCACAGGAAAGTGTGCTTTCTAATTAAATGATATCTCCCACATTCAGCTTCTCCAGTGTATAGGGTTGTGTGCACTTCCTTCCATAGGACTCGTTGCATGCAAAAGGAAGTATTCTTTGCTGTTAGGATTTTTCCTTAAGTCACTAAATACTTCATATAAATTTCTTTTTTAAAAGAGCATTATTTTTAGTGTAAATTATTTATGTTCATTGTTGAAAGTAAGAAACTACTACAGAAAGGCAAGTAGGAGAAATAAAAAGTAAAATCATCCAAGAGAATATCTAAATTATTAAGATTTTGATTTGAAATTCCATGAATCCATAGATAAAGTTTGGGTAGAACTGACATCTTAAATATTGAGTCTTATCCATGACCATTGGCTTTCTTCATGTATTTAGATTTCCTTCTTCACACTTCTATAATTTTCATTATAGAGCTCTTCTATAGGGCTATTTTGTTAGATTTTTAATGAGCTCAGATGTGTTTTAAATTTCCACTTGCTGTTGCAAGTACATAGGAAGGTGGTTGATGTTTGTATATTAACATTTCATCTTGCAAGTTTACAGTGATCACTTAATAGTTTCAGGAACTTATTTTCTTTCTGCCAACAAATTTTTCATTTCTTTGTAAACAAAACATGATTTTATTCCTTCTTGCCCAATCTATATGCCTTTCATTTTCCTTTTCTTGCCTTACTGCATTGGCTAGGACTTCCATATGAAGTTTAATAGGAGTGCTGAGAGAGGACATCCTTTCTTGTTCCTGATCTTAGGAGGGAAGTATTAGTTTCTCATCATTAAATGTAATATTAGCTTTAAGTTTTTTGTAGATGTTCTTTATCAAAGTGAAGAAGTTCCCCTCTATTCCTATTTACTGTGAGTTTTTATCATGAATTGGGTATTGGATTTTGTTGCATGTTTTTTCTGTCTCTGTTGATACATGATTTTTCTATTTCAGCTTGTTGATGTGATTATCTGATTTCCTTTGCTTAACATTTTCTGTTGATTACAGCTGTGGTTTTTCCTCTTTGTCCCTATGTGTGCCACAGTGTATTTACTCCTTCTATTGTTGATAGATATTTGTGGTGTTTCCTACTTTGGTATATTATGAGCTATGCTGCTATGAACATTTCTACTCACGTATTTGGAATTGTCATTCCTTATTTCTAGACATTCTGATAAATGAAATTATCTGCCGTTTTGGTTTTAATATTTATATATAAAAGTACCTTTTTATATATCTATGAAATAATGTCTTTTGCCTATTCTGGTTGCTTGCCCAATTTTTCTATTGGCTTATCTTTTTAGTTGATTTATAGATGTTTTATATTCCATATGTGAATCTTTTGTCAACTATAAGTTGCTCACATATTCAAGTTAATAGCTTGTCTTTTGTTGGATTTGAGACACTGCATGACTTATTTAAGCCTTCAGATACTATCAAATGGAACATAGTAGCTATACTGGAGGACTTTGAGAATCAAGTAACATAATGCACATGGACATTTTTATTATTGTTACAGATATTTGTATTACTTTGTGTGAGTTCTTTATTCTTTTAACTCTCTTCTTCTAACTCATGCTTCTACCTGGTTGGTAATTGTGTAAAAGTTTCAAAAGTCTTTCTCAATAGTTTGAGTTGAGTTTCTAGTAAAACCTTGTTACAAAATGACTCCTGGGAGATGATATGGTTAACTTAAGTTGATTTTGATTATTATTATCAGTGATGATAAATGCTTTTGAATACACGTGTAAAATATTTATATATGTTTTGCTAGGCAAAAAGGATAAGTTACGAGTCTACTATTTGTCCTGGTTAAGAAATAAAATACTTCACAATGACCCAGAAGTTGAGAAGAAGCAGGGATGGACAACCGTAGGGGATTTGGAAGGATGTGTACACTATAAAGTTGGTAAGTTCCAGGAGGATCACAAGGTCCCGCCTCCCCATCCCACCCCAGTGTTTCAATTACTGTCCCATTTAAAATTACCATGTACTTTCAAACTTTTAGTAATAGACTTGTTTATGATACTTGTAACTCATTTTTGCTGTTTTATTTCTAAGGGATCTAAGCTGATATGCTGCTCTCTCTGTCTTCTGTCTCATCCATATACTTAATCTGTCTGACTTTTCACCTAGTCTGTATTCTTCTCTGTAAGATGTGCTTCAAGGTAAATGGGGAAGGCTTGGCAAACAAAAGCCAGCAGATTTGTATTGTCTTGGAACTCTAAGCTTATTCTCCTTTTAGAGGACTACAGATCTTTGATAATCACTGGTGGAACCACTGAGAATTTGATCCAAAAAGCTGTAACTTGTCATTTTGAGTTAAGTGCACTGTGCAAGATACTGTACTTTCGCTAACAAATGGATTTAGCTGGCCAATTTTTTTTTCTTGTCACACATACAGTAGTTCTCAGGGAATAAGATTTTACAAGAACAAAGCCAAACCAAATTTCATTATTTAAAAAAATCAAAATACCGGTATTAATGCTGGAAATAATGGACCTTAGGCAAACTAAATTTATGAGAGAGGTGATATATTCTAATAAATTTGAAATGGGAGGTTGAGAAGATATCAAATGGTCTACAGGTACCTAAGACTGATAACATAAGGGACTTATTGAATGTTGATTTCTGATTACATGTCTTCTTTATTTGCGAAGTTAATATCCTGTAGTCAATTACTCTGCTCCCAGGGATATTGCAATCATTATCCTTGTCGTCTTGTTTCTTCAATCTGTCCACAACTTGCAGCTCATTGGTTAATAATGATTGAGAAGTCATTCCAGTATTTGGAATGATTCTGAGTGATAATGGAAAGTCAGTACTATACTTGGTATACATTTGGGATTAGGCTTTTTTGTGTTGTGTTTTTGTGAATTATTTTTATTGCTGATATATAACTGAAATCGTCTAAGGCTAAGTTTAATGGAAGAGCTTATAATGGCTGAAATATACATGAATCAATTATCCTACAGGGGTTGCTAGAGGCAGATGTGTTAGAGTTTACTGAGCTTTTCATAAAAAACAAAAACAAAAAAAATTCTAAGCCCTTTTAGAATGAATCACAAGCATTCTCTAGAGATAAAAGTGTGTAATACTATTCATTATCTTTATACTTTTAGGAAATTATTTTTAGTTTATCAAGACCAGTGCTGTGAAATAAGATTTGCCATCAAGAATAGGGGAGCTATTCTGTTTAACATAAGACAAACATTAAAATTTAGTGTTTCACTGGCACTAGTACATTTCATATGCCCAATAGCAACCTGTAACTGTGACTATCATATTAGCAGTAAAGATATAAAACCTTTCCATCATTGCAGAAAATTCAATTAAACAGCATTTGGACAATCCTTTAGAATCCATTACCATCTTATTATCAGTTATTTATTTGAACAGTGACAATATATGGAATTTAACAGGAAGGGTTAAGCTATCGAGTACAAAAAATCAGGTAATAGTGTGATATTAGATAGCTTATAAAGTTAACAGTGGGTATGTACTAGAGCAGTAAGTCATGTGTGATCAGAGCTCCTCACGGTATCTTAAACACAGCAGAGTTGATTTAGCTGTGAGAACCAGAACAACTGTGAAAATGGAGGTGCTTTTTTTTTTTTATGTAAGTGCAGAGAGATTTACTTTACTACGATTCTTTTAATACAGAACTTTAGTAGAATCCTAGCAATTACTGCCTCTGTACATCTGCAGGTGGTTTGAAGTGGTATTTGGTCTTACATATAGAAATAGTTAGAATTCAAACAGTAAATGGTATTTTGATACAGCTTCTTGTGTTCCTCAATCTGCAAGCCACATCCAAGACTTGTGAAAACCACACAGAAGGTTTGGGAACCTCTTGACTGACTAATCACATCATTATCTTTATGAAATAATACTGAGACCCGGAGACTTTTAGATGGTATGCCTAGCATTGTCTTGATTATTAAGTCCTTGTGGTGTAAGGATAGGAGAAACAGTAATGAGAGTGCTCATTAATGATAACCAGAGTAGTAGAATCCAACACAACATGAACTAAGATGAAAACAATGTGGATTTATCCATTAAAGTAGTAGAAAGAAAACTGTCAAGTGTGATATTTCCCAACATAATCCCTGTTGCTTTGGATGAATCCTAGGAAGGCATATTTTTAAAGATTAAAGAAGACAATTAAAAGAATTCAGAGTTCCATACTGACCTGTTCTTTCTCTCTTTTTTTGTTTCTTTGTTTTTTCAGTAAAATATGAAAGAATCAAATTTCTGGTGATAGCTTTGAAGAGTTCTGTGGAAGTGTATGCGTGGGCACCCAAGCCGTATCACAAATTTATGGCCTTTAAGGTAAGAATGTCAAGTGCACTTAAAAGTAGCAGCAGTTATTCATGCTATGACCAAGAGCCTGGAAATGTTTTAAAATCTAGATCCATTAAAACTGATCATTTGAAAGTTTTATACTAATACAGTGTGTAGCATTATAAGAGACCATTTGTCATGTAAACCTGGTCTACATGACAAATAGACCAGTAAACCTACCTTTCTGCTCTCCAAGTCCACACTGTGAGGTGAGAGTTGAATTTTAAGAGTTTGATCAATCTGTCAATATAGTAACATAGGAAGAAACGAAACAGTATCACCTCCATTTAAAAAGCAGACCTGTACCTTCTACCTCAAGTCATAGATTTGCTTAAAAAGTAAACAATAAAATATCCAACTATAGGCAGCTTTAAGTCCACATATAAATTTTAATAGAGTAAGTAAAAATAAATTTCAGAAATTCTTAGTGACAGAATGCCTGTTTATTACACATTAAATAGAAAAAAGCAAGTTAAAATATAGTTAAAAGCTATAGAAAAATGTTATTTTATGTGGGAACTTCTAATATCTTTTATGATTCTAGAGTTGCACTAGATATAAATTTATGAAATTCTTAATTAAAATATTATATTAAATATTGTAAATAACTTAATAACACTATTTCTAATTTGTAATATAATAGTAATCATAACTCCTCCTGAGACTGTTGTAGTGCAGTGCAAGAAATTAAGAATTTTTTTCAGAATGGATATTTTGAAAATATTTTTGATACATTTTATCAAGGGTAAAAAACTTCAGTTATTTGAAAAAATTACATATTTAGTTACTTATTACTTGATTCATAGTAAAACAGGATAAATGGACTTAATATTTGCATGAAAATGAATACCTATGATATTACTAAAAGTAATTGTTAAGTTACAGTTCTCTGAGATCTGATTTTACATGCTTTGTATACTATAATAGTTACTTTTATAAAAATTTCTTGTTTAAATTTGTCTTCTGAGCTGTAGGTTGGTATTAGTGAAGAACTGAGGCCATCCCATGTGCTGTAGGCTGTTAGTGTCTTAAAACCTTTCATAATCATATTTCTCTAGTCAGAAAATTGAAGTATTTAGATGTCTTTATAGCTCAAATAGTGTCTGGTGACCATAGCAATAAAATTGTCAATATAACTCCTACAACTCCTCTCTGTTTTCATTGTCTGCATTTGAAGAATTGAATGATACAGAAAGTTAGTATTTCCCTTTAGGCATTTTTCTTACCAAGACATAGAAGATAGTAATAAAGCAGAATTCTTGGGCGTTGTAAGGGAGATTTGGGACCTGCCTTCTGGAAGAAGTATATTCCAGATGTTGATTAATAGACCAAAGCATAATAGACTAGAGCTCCATGAGTATTTTTGCATATGGTTGTTGCCATGGGTAGCTTATTAATTCAATAACTGAATAACAAGTCTAGCTTCCTTGATTTGATCTATTAGAAATAAGTTGAGCTTTGTCTTTACTGCTTCTTTTTGGTTATTTCTTTGTAGTCATTTGGAGAATTGGTACATAAACCTTTACTGGTGGATCTTACTGTTGAGGAAGGTCAGAGGTTGAAAGTGATCTATGGATCTTGTGCTGGATTCCATGCTGTTGATGTGGATTCAGGATCAGTCTATGACATTTATCTACCAACACACGTAAGAAAGAACCCACACTCTATGGTTGGTTGACTGGCTTCATTTTGTCCTGACTTATTCTGTACTCTGCTTAATAAACTAACACAAGCAGGGATTCCTTCCTACTACCCCTTGGTGCAGGGGTGAGTATTTAAATGATGTGCCATTTTCAATAGTTCCATGCTTGAGACAAGTGGAAATCCACTCTTCTTGCTATGCAAAACCCTCTGGAAAGGTTCTTAGCCCTGCCTTGACTAACATGGGATGGATTTGGGGCACTTGCTGACAGGTCAGAATACCCCTGGGTTTGGGAGTGGTTTGAGGAAATAATTTCATAAAGGGAATAGGTAGATTTCAAGGACCTCACAATGTGAGTCAGTAGACGGTGTGTGTGTGTGTGTGTGTGTGTGTGTGTGTGTGTCCCATGGTTTCCCCAAAAATGTCCTGTTACTCCATTTATCATCAGGTGAATTCACGAAGACAGTCTTACTGAGCACTGTTGCAGGGCTAGAAACAGCCACAAACATCTGTCCCTGTACTTTGTCATCTTCTTTAGATCCAGTGTAGCATCAAACCCCATGCAATCATCATCCTCCCCAACACAGATGGAATGGAGCTTCTGGTGTGCTATGAAGACGAAGGGGTTTATGTGAATACTTATGGAAGGATCACCAAAGACGTGGTTCTGCAGTGGGGAGAGATGCCGACATCTGTAGGTAGGTATTACTCTTAGGAAAAGGCGTCATTTGTTAAGGTGGAGCCTTCCCTAAAACTACGTTTATTTATCATGCTAGCTTTACATGTTGTTTAGGCTTTTCAGCCATTTAGCAGAGGGGTTGGCAATAGATGGTGGGAAGTTAGATTGTAGACCATGGGACTAGTCATATTCTATTTTAGGACAAAAATTCAAGCAGTTATTAATACTTCTAAAGCTAATTCATAATCCTTCATTTAATCTTTAAGACATAGGGAAAAATGTTTTTGTTGACTGATTTGTGGAAAGGAAAGGGAGATTTGTGACAGAGCCACAACCAGAAATACACAGCTCCTTTATCTTCTGGTGTGCACTCAAACTGGTAGCTGAAATTTTCACAGCTTTTAAGTTTTTAATTGCCAACTATTTTGGTTTTATTGCAGTTAAGTCACTGTTTCTCTCTACTCATCATTTCATCTTCCTACCTTCCCTCATGGCTGGTCTGATGAAAATATGAGCCCTAAACTATAAACTCAGTAGGCCATTGCTCAAGATTGGCATGAAATACCTCAGAGAAACTAATAGATTCAACCATTGATTCAAATGCCACTTCTCAGGATCAGCCAAAGTGTTGCAAAGGCAAAGTTTTTGAAAAACAAAAGTCCTTAAATGCTAAATGTTGAATGGTGTGTGTTAGTTACATAAGCAACGTCTTCTCCTGGCTCTTTCCTTCTCGTGGCTTTCTTTAATGATATGTGTTTTTCTCCTCAAAAAGCATATATTCGATCCAATCAGACGATGGGCTGGGGAGAAAAGGCTATAGAGATCCGATCTGTGGAAACTGGTCACTTGGATGGTGTGTTTATGCACAAAAGGGCTCAAAGACTAAAATTCTTATGTGAACGAAATGACAAGGTAATGGTGCCCTTATAGAAAACTTCTTTTTAGTTACTCTGTCATTTAACAATGATTTATTTCCCATGGGATTTGTTTGAAGCCTTTCCTTGGGTTCTGAAAGATTCTGAAGTGAACTAATTCATAAAGAAGATTGTTTGGCGTTGGGGTATATTTTATTGTGATTTGCTATGAGGAGATAGAGATACTTATCTCTATAGAAGTCACCATACCATACATTGTGGGTTTTTAAAAATTTATTTGAAGATTTATTTATTAATGCATACAAACTGGGGTATGGGGCAGAGGTGTGGTAGGGTGAGAGGATTCACCAGAGACAGAGTGGGGAACAGAACAGGCAGATTGACTGAAATACACTGCTGAGGGGAGCAGTGGGCGAGACAGGAGAGGTCTGCTGCGCCATGTGGTGGGAAGCTCCCTGGCTGGGGATGGAACTCGTGCTGCAATGACTCTGGATAGCTTCATAGGGCTGTGACTTAACCCACTGCACCACCAGGGAGTCCTTAAATTTTTTTTTTTTTTTTAAACTCCAGTATGAGACCTGTCTAGGTTGTGTTTCGGTTAGCCACAGGAAAGGTTAAAGCTACCAATTTAGATGGATTTGACTGTGACTAGAAGGAACCTACTGTACAAATTTGATAGGGGAAAAGGTTCCTCTCCCCTGATGTGTATTAGAAGATACCACTTGTTGGGTTGCCTTGTGAAATAACTTAGTAGTTTGCACACCTCAGAAATGCTTAACACTTTGTGTGCCGGCCATTTTCTGTGCCACTGCATGAATGGTATAAGCATTCAATAAAACACACACAACTCCTGAACTACTGGATATTTAAAAAACTGTAATATCTCTCATAAAACACCTTACACTTTCACCAAAAAAATGTGTAAAACTTCTAGACTGAGTACGATCAAAGAAATAGCTCCTAATATTTCCAAATAATCTACTGTGGCGTGAAAAACCGGAGACTAGATTAACACATATTAATACGTGAGCGGACCACAAAGTATTAACACTGTAAAATCATTTTATGCTCAAGCGCAAGCAATTCCTGCTGCAGCTGAAACCCCTAGGCATCAAAGCCCCAGTTAAAACCTTCCTTTTTCACCACTGCCCATATCCATATCTTCTTCAGGGCCTGCCTACTAAATTGATTTTAGCCTCTATTTATTTTAGATACTTCCCCAAGCGTCCCTCCCAAAACAAACCTTGCAGTGGAATAGACAGCCACGGCTGCTGACGCATCCTCACCTGCTTTGGGAAGGACATAAGGGTTGGAACAGATCTTTACCAAGCTGCCTTGCTCTCTCTTGTCTACCTGGATAGAAATCTGGCTCCTTGTACTTTAGAAACTTTCCCCTTGGGAACATTTCCACCACTTACTTCATGTTAAAATAAATGAGGCATCCTAGCAGCTAGCCCACTGCTTGACTTCTCAGATTAAGTTTAGAAATTTTATATAACAAAGAAGAACTGTAGCTCTCTCCTTGGCAGCTGGTCCTCCTGCCTGCCCAACTGTGTACTCAACACAAAAGCCACATCACCAGCCTGCTTTCTCCTGCAACTGCTAATGTAATTTACATTTTAACCTTGAAATTCGATACAGTTTCAGGGCTAATCCAGCTTTTGCTGGCTTTTTCAGCTTATGTTTTTCCTAAGTATGTTTAATATACCTATAGTTAAAATATTTTTTGACTTTTAGGCACTTAAATATTCTTACTCACGATATCATACGCTTTCAGATTTATTACTAAATGAAGCTAAAATAAATGACTTTACTTTGACTTACATAATCATGTAAAATACTAATTTAGTTTAGCTTCATTTTTAAAAAGAGAAAAATTCATTTGCTATGGAGTCCTTCCCACTACTCATTGAGATTTGCAAACACATTTGTCTTCTAAAAGGTTTTGATACTAAAGGTAAGAAGAAATGATCCCATTTCAGAAACAGGGTTTTTTTTTTTCTTTTGAGACTTCACAATATGACTGAGATGTTATCAGACTGATAACTCTTTAGTTCCCATGAGACTATGTAGATGGTCACTCTTTGTAAATGATGGATTGACATCATCCCAGATTTACGTTTGAAAAGAACCTTTGGGATTTTAATCTACCTGCGTTGGGGAGTAATTGAGGTTGTTGTAGCTCTTGGTTACCTGCCTATGAACCAAAGGAAGCCTTGCTAGGGCTGTGTTGTATTTTCATGATAAACACCTCCCCTTCTTTTTTTCTTTCTTTTGCAGGTGTTTTTTGCCTCTGTTCGGTCTGGTGGCAGCAGTCAGGTCTATTTCATGACACTAGGCAGGACTTCTCTCCTAAGCTGGTAGAAGCAGTGCCATGAGAATTTTGGCCCCAAGAGTCTTCGAGATCCTGAGAACTGGGAATTCCTTGCAACTGGAGCTCAGAACTGCACCGGTGCAGTCCTGGACAGCTGTGCGCAGACACCACGTGGGGGGTTCCTTTTCTCCTTCCCTTCCTGCTCCTCCTATCAGTTTATCCCCATTCTCTTCTTTTCCTTACTCAAAAATAAATCAAGGCTGCAATGCAGCTGGTGCTGTTCGGATTCTACCATCAGGTGCTATAAGTGTTTGGGATCAAGACCAGAAAGCAAACGCCTTTCCTTCAGCTCCAGAATTCCTTGTCTCTGAATGACTCTGTCTTATGGGTATCTGAGGTAGAAACTATGAACATGCTGTTGGTTTTATTGAAAGTGGGCACAAGGAGGTGTAAAGTGGGGGTCTTATAAGCAGTTTGCTGAAGCAGAGAGCAGATTTAATATAGTAATATTAACGATGTATTTAATTGACATTTCTTTTTTGTAATGTGACAATATGTGGACAAAGAAGAAGGTGCAGGTTTAAGAAGTTAATATTTATAAAATGTGAAAGACACAGTTACTAGGATAACTTTTGTGGGTGGGTCTTGGGAGGTGGGGTGGGTGGATTATGGGGGTCCCATTTTGTTTCTTTGGATTTTTTTTTTTTGGCTTTGCCAAGAACTCAGTAATCTTTCTGTGTACCAGATTTTGCCTAAATCATGTGCAGATGGTTCTAAAAAAGAAAAAGAAAAAAAGAAAATGTGTGCATTTGTATAATGGCCAGAACTTTGTTGTGTGACAGTATTAGCACTGCCTCAGTTAAAGGTTTAATTTTTGCTTAAACCTAGAAGTGCAACAGCAGTTTTACCACAGTCTGCACTCGCAGAGGAAAGAAATTTTTTTCAACCGTTTATTTTTTTGCCTACCTCATTGTTTTTAATGCATTAAGAGGTGGTTTAGTTTATGTTTTTGGAGAAAAACATTAATGTTTAATTTAATCTTAATACCAAAACTATCAGATTGAAGTTTGTTATTGTGTCACAAGTCTTAATAGGCATAAGAGAAATTGTCCTTGAAGATGGGAAGTAGCCATATGGCTTCATGATGCTGACTGAGGCAGTCTGCTTTCTAAGGTTAGAGAGTAGGATGCTTTGCTTTCACCAGAATCACTGTTGGTGGTTGCTGAGTGATTGCAGCCTACAATGCAGGGGCCTCATTAGTCTCAATTCCAGGTTTGGTAGCAGACCTGTGGTCATATTAGAATAGTCACACAAACTGTTCAATGTTGCAAGAACCTTTTCTTGGGGGTGGGGTATTTCCCTTTTCTACAAATGCAATGCACTAAAACTATTTTAAGAATGTAGTTAATACTGCTTAATTCATAAGTTGGAATCTTCTTGTGTTTTAGGTGTAATATCAGAGCCCTCGCTTTTCTCCTCCTTTCACTTGCTCTCTTGTTCTCTGTTTTTTAAACCAATTTTACTTTATGAATATGTTCATGACATTTGTAATAAATGTCTTGGGTAAGAATTTGATTCCTGGCTTCATGGTTGCTCAGTTTCTCTGAGGATATTTAATCTCTTGGTAAAGCAGTAGTGCTCAATTCTGCATTTTTCTTGTTGAGTTCTGAGTGGGAATACTGGGTGATAGATGCTTTCAACATCATTCACCAGAGCATGGTGTTTCATAGACTGAACCTTGTGGTTAATTTTCTTTTATAACATGAACATGGGGGTTTTCCTCCCCAAATGTAACACTTATTTGCCAAGGCTTTTCCCAACTTTCTCATCCCATTCAGCATCCATTTTGGCCACCATCATTCTCTGTCTCCTGGTTCATCTTTTTTGCCAAAGGCTCATCTTTGAATCACAAAAATCTAGTGAAAAGTAGACGTACTTACAAATGCATGAACAAAGACTTGTTGTACACCCACAAAGACCAGATAAGCTGAGAAAGCCCCACTCTCTTTGGAAAGATGATGTGGTAGAAATGGTTTTCCTATTTGTATGACTTTGCAGTAGTGCTAATGACCAAGCAGAAAAACTAGTTCTTTTCTACTAATTTGTAGTTAACATAGAGAAGATTGAAGAGTCAATCCCATCTTTAGAGGAGACTTTTCAGATAGGCAAGATTCCATTGCCTGGAACTTGAGTCAAAATCAAATTACTGCTAGTGATTTTTTATACATGTTCTGGTTTTTCAAGTAAGAAAATGTGCTACAGTGAATGTGTGTGTGCCAAGAGAAAACGGAACTACATAGCTGGGTCAGAACTAGCACCGCCCATGACTTTAGAGAGGAGTAAAAGTTGGGCATTCGTCTTTGAAAAAAATACTAAACTTCTCATTCCATTAACAAAGAAATAAAGAATGATGTATCATGGTCTTAATTAGCCACAAACTTGAATCTCAGTGTCCGTTAAGTCAAAGAGTGTTATGCATGTAAAACAAATGATGCTTTATTGGAATTACTGAGTATTGAGAACATGACAAGAACTGGATTTCCATGAAGAAGTGATAGGTCTGAGCTCAAGTCGGCGGTGCCTGTCCCACGTCCATAGACAGCCCCCCCCCCCCCCCCCCCCCCCCCCCCCCCCCCCCCCCGCCACTCCTGCGGTGTTTTGAGTTGAGCACATTGCCAGGCTTAGCTTCCTGTAATCAGAAAGTCGTTTGTCTTGGGCTGGGTTCCTGTATGTGCCCTGCCTGGCGGTGAAAGGTCTTTCCCTTCTTGCTCCACTGCCTTGTTAATGCCTAGTTTGTGTTGCTGCAGACAGAAGTTAAGTGCCCAGTTTTCTACTTAAGAGATTTTGAGCTGTTGAAATTTCATTCTTAAGGAAGAATGGTTTCTTCCCCTTCTACAGGGTAGTAATTTCACAAAAGTGCCAAGATGGCAAAATTACAAAAGAAAACAGTATTATGGTGACATCATTAAATACAGATCATTGAGCTTTTATAGGAGTATTCTTCAAACAAAACAAAACATAAATATGTCTCTAGGTTTAGTCAAAGCTTTAATACCCTTCGGTATATCAGAGTAACTGTATTGAGTGCAGTGTTTTTTACTTTTTCTTATGCACATGTTATGTTGAAGAAAATGTTTACAAAAGTGGTTCTGTTACACTAATGTGTATCACATATTTATGGTTTATTTCTAAGTGATTTTTTATGGGTTATTTAGGTTTTCATCTTAGTTGTAGTACACTTACTCACAATCCCTAATGTTGCCAATTATAAATTTGTTAAACAGTAATACAAATGACAAACTGCATTAAATTTATTAATCACAGAGCTGCAGAGTGAACTGATGACATGTACACAACCCTTTTCAGTTCCCCTCCCCCCCTTTTTTGCAGTACTAACTTGTCTTTCTGTGTATTATGAAAATTATTGTTGTCACCCCCCCCCTTTTCCACCCCACTCCCCCATTAAATAAAGTAAAAATCACATCTGCTGTATGTGGCATGAGTTTCAAATATGTTCTGATCCTTCAGAATGTTTCCTTCCTGTAAGGATCCATATTTTCTGCACTCTTCCTTCCCCAGTTCCCCCCCCCCCCAGCTGCTCACACACCCACCGCCCCCTAGCTAGAGTTGGGTGACTCACATACCCAGCCATCTCACATAACAGGGGTTGTCCAAGAAATTACCAATCATGGATTAGGGAAACTAGCAAATGTTTGTTCAAATGTTTGTTGATCTCAGAGATGCAATTGGTGGTGAGCTCTTGATCATCGTGTTCTTGGCGCCAAATTGAGTAAAGCTATCCATAAGGAAGAAATACAGTTGTATTTTTGCAAGCCTGAATTGGATCAAAAAGCAAAATAGCATCAAGTCTGATCTAATCAAACAAAGTCCCCCTTTCTCAAATTTGCTCATAACACAAATTAGGATCTAATAATTGGGCTGTGTCAGTGTACAGTCATTTTGGTGAGCCCCATTGGTTTCCCCATAGGCTTGGCAGAAATGATCCCCACTGGCCAGATCTGGGGCCACGTTGTCTGGGTGAGCACCTTGCCCAAGCCTTCACGGTTGCAGAGGGGCGGCCATGCTACATTATCAATTAAATTTGTTAATGAACTAGATCCTTTGTGCTTCATATAGAAACAAGTTGTTTCTCTAAGGTGAAAATAAAATCGTTAATACCTAGACCACCAAATGAGTTTTTTCTTTTCCTACTTAAAGTTTTTGTAGCTGGCAAATAAGCAGGAATAAAAATCTAGAGGAGTGCTAGTTGTTGTGGGAGCCTCCTGTTCCAGCTTCCCCTTCAGTGGCTGGGATTTCACTTTAAGGAAGCAACCGGATAAAACCAGCTCCTGTAACTGACACCAACTTAATGTATATTCACGAGTGTAGTGAAAATGTTGCTTTCTCTGCCATCTGCAACTTAAAATTTATGCCCATGTTTCACTTTTAGGAGAAGTAGATATTTTTATTATGTTTTATAAAGCAAAATGGCTATGGAATTAAGAGCTGGGAAAGTAATTACATTTTCTTATGGGAGAAGTAACCATGTGTTTAGGTTTATTGTTCCTAGTCTACCTCTTCCTTCATCTTAATCAAATCTGTGTTTCAACATCCTGAACCTCTCTCCTCTGCTTCTGCTTTGCTTGACTTCATTGTATTTACAGTTAACCTCTTTTATCCTCATATTCGTGGACTGGCTATATAATTTTCTTCACTCTGTGTCTCTGAATACAGAGTGTGCATGTGAGCTGTGGTTGGGTCTCAGGCTAAGCTACCCTAACTGCTCTATTCCTCAGAAAACTACCAAACATACTGCTGACACTGAACAGGCACTCAGAAATTGCTGGCTGTTTGCATAAGTAGTATAAAATGAAAAATATGATGAAGACCTAGGGGAAAACCAGCCCTCCTGTGCGGTGTAGTAATTGTGAGGAAGTCCCCTGGTGTCGCCACGCCCAGGAGAGTTTGGAGCTTGAGGCCACCCCCAACTCATATTAGGGCCCCTATTACAGCTTGGCTTGCTATGGTAACAGTACAGCAGGATCCTTGGTTCCTAAAACCCGTCTCCTAGTTTGCTTGGTTATGGGAAATTTGAGTTTGAGGTCCAAAGTCATTTTGTTTATTAAGGTAAAGGTTTACGTTGTCGGGGTTATAAGTTTCAACCAATACCAATGCGTATTTTCACACTCTGCCTACCAAGGATACCCTAATAACTCCATGTTCCATAGGGCCCCTTCCCTCTTCTCCCACTCTGCCTCAGTTTTGTAGTTAAGAATTACTGGTTTTGACTGATCTTGGATATATTTCTCTAAGGCCCACATGTGAGACTTAAGTTATAAAATTGTGGTATAAATTGTAAAATTCTGGTAGCATGCCTACCAGAAGCTCTGTTGAGGATAAAGCAAGTCTGCCTACACTACAAGCTTAGAGCTAATATTAAACAACTTCCACAATATACGTTGCTAAATAGTTCCTTTTCTTATATAAAGATTTTTGCATACAAACTGGGTGTAGGCCTGAGGTGTGGGTGTGGGGGGTGAGACGACTCACCAGAGACAGAGTGGGGAGCAGAACAGGCAGATTGACTGAAATAACACTGCTGAGGGGAGCAGCAGGGGAGACAGGCGAGGTTTGCTGTGCTATATGGGAAACTCCCTGGCCAGGGATCAAACTCGTGCTGCAGTGGCTCTGGATAGCTTCATAGTACTGCGATTTAACCTGTTGCGCCACCAGGGAGGCCCACTAAATAGTTCCTTTTTTAAACGTTTTTTGAGATACAGTTCACATACTCTATGACTCACCCATCTAAAGTATACAGTTAAGTAGCTTTTTAGTCTGTTCAACATAGCATTTTCATTACTAAAAGAAGATAGTCTGCATGCCTTTGCCAATGTCCCTTAATCTACTACCACTTTCCCAACCCCTAAACTTTAGGCAGTTGCTAATTTTGATAGGGATTTGGCACTTTGGACATCTCATATAAATAGAACCATGCAGTGTGTGTCTTTCATGACTGGGTTTGACTTAGAATGTTTTTAAGGTTCATCCATGTTGTAGCATTTATCAGTACTTTATTTCTTTTTACTGACATCCTTGTTTCTAAGTCTCTGTCACCAGTGATTTCCTTCACTTTTAGGACCCACCACCTCATTGACAGCCAAGTAGGTTCCAGCCTCAAATGAAATTTGCAGAGTTAACTTCACTCTGTTAGAGGCAACAGCCTAACAGGCAAACCCAGAAATGGATTCCTGCCTAGAGATGATTTCAATTTGAGCTCATAGAAACCCAGTGATGCCCTCCCCACAAGAGATCTTTATGATAAACAAGCAGGTTTCACACAGATCGGTATAGGATGGTCAAGTGTTAGAATGGAGGACTATTCTGGAGACTGCTGCAGCAGCCCTGGGCCTCCCTGCTGGTGGCGAGCAAGCCTCCAGCCCCCAGGGAGGATGGTATTGGTGAGCATTCTCACTTGAGTCCAACACTTGGTTCAGTGTACTCAGGTTGACATGTTAAAAGTGAATTAGCCCAGGGCAGGGACAAAAAGCTGGTCTTGTGGAGCCACAATCCTTCTCTCATCCTGTGCAAATAAAGCACAACCATTGCATTTCAAAATGTGTACCTTTCCGGCATCAAGGCCATTTTCTCAGTTGCCTCTTGAAAGGCCTTCTAAGTGTCCCTCAAGGTTCATCAGCCAAGCTTATGCTAAGGGCTTGTAGACACATCTTCTGGGCTTACCAATGAGACGCCTTGGGGTACCCACTTGTTGACTAAAATTTATCTGGCAAGAGATCAAGTTTAGGAGGGAGTAGAACTAGGAAAGGGAACCCATAGAGAATCTGTGTTCAGTGCAAAGGGAATAAGCAGAATTGTCCAGGAGGGTGACATGAGCAACTTGGGTGGCTGGTCAGCCCCATGCCCCTGAGGCTTTCTTTGTTGGGGTACAGAGACCGTCCCTTGAGGTGTGTTGGAATTAGATGTATGCAAGGCAGGTAGATAGTCTGTGAGCCATTTGAGAACATTTTGAACACATACAAAATTACTTGATAGTCTTTGCAAACACGGCTTTTGAGAAATAAGCTGAAGTGAGCTCTGCATTAAAAATGTGATAGGGAATGGTGTGGGTAGACGGTTTCACTGCTCCTCAGAGCTCCTCCAGTTCCTTTCTGGAAAGATCATTAAGTTTGATTCCTTTTTCCCAGTAACTTAACTTCGCTGGCTCCCCAGTCACTAAATTAGGAATCCTGCTGACTTCCCACCACAGGAAATGGTCAGGTCCTGCTGGGTCTGAAACCAGGCAGTTCCTTTTGGTCCTGGAGGGTGTTCTTCATGTATTCAGCCCTCCAGTTTGCAAAAGAAAAATGATTGCTTGTTCCGGGATCCAAATCTGTCCCTCGACCTTATTTAAACAGTGTAATGCCAATATAAAGCAGAGAAAAGTATTATCGGTGTGGATATTAAGTTCAAGTTTGTAACGTTCTTAAAAACAAACTATGAGAACTGATACTACTTTGCTGTTGGGGTTTATGAGTAATACCTCTCAATGTCTGTATCAAGTTTATTTTTTCCTTCTAATATAAAGATAGTTCTGAGACAGCAGGTATGTGATTGCAATTTTAAAGCAGTTTATCTTGCAAGAAAGTCTGACTTCTATTGAACTACAACCCCCCTTGTTTTAATTATACTCTTAATACTTTGATAGCATTTTAGAGAACTAGATGCAGGTGTTTCGACCACATTTGGTGTAAATTACGTGTGTAACATAAGAGAGTACTCACCCTGGAATATGCCAGAAGTGAGGAATTACTGTGTAGGACCAAACTCTTGTCTCAGACAATATTCCATCAAGTCCAGCTCTGAGCATACCTTTCAACCTACATAAAATTGAACACGAAGCATCTATATCAAAATCGGTGTTTTACGGTTATGTACTAGATACTCATGGAGAAAATATAAAGGACCGTTCTTTGTATGAGTCATTACGTTACGTGCTGATATTATTGTGGAAAGTGAAGGAGGATGTGATTTTTTACCTCATTTGAAAAACAACTTTATCTGAAGACACGGCAGCCCCTCCGCAGTGCATGCAGAGCCCTAGGCTCGCTGAGGCGAGCAGTGCAGGACTGTGCTGGGATGAGGGGGACTGCAAGCCCCGCAGTTGGGGTGTGTGGTCATTTAAGCTGTCTAGACCCTGGGCAGGTGCCAGATCATCTAGAGGGCTTGTGAAAATAGATTGTAGAGCCTTACCCCAGAGTTCCTGACTAAAGTGATCTAACAGAGCCAGGGAACTTGAATTTCTCACCAACATCTGGGTTGTGCTGATGCTGCTGGTCTGGGATACAACTTTGAGAACCACTGTTCTGTAGGAATCACTGATAACTACATAAAAAGTAAAGACATTGGAAAATGTATAAGATTAGCACAGATCAGAGAGAAACAGAATTCCCAGAGGAGAGGGGTCAGACCAGGCGGAAGAGAAACTGTCACTTGCCTGCTCTTAAGTTTGGTTAGAAATTTTCTTAAAGAGAAGGAATTAGAGACTAATACCTGAATCTGTTGTCATCCCTGTGGCTTATTTTGCATATGTGCATTTCTTGGTAAAATACGCAGTTTGCTTTCAATTGTGGAGATTCCATTCTGAAGGTGTGGTACTGCTTGTTCTCAGCACAAGGCTTGTGCCTCCCACTCCCCTCCAGGGGCACTGATGGGTTTTACACTTGAGAGTCGACCCAAGTTTCTGGACATTGGAAGTCAACTTCACTGCCAAGCCTTCATATAGGGGTCCAGGTTCACTGGGGATGTTTGGTAAAAAAAGAGGTGAAAGTGGGATCTGTTATGGACTGAATTGTATCTTCCCCCAAATCCACATGTTGAACCTCCAGCCTTTATTGTGACTGTTGGAAGTAGTGGAGTTTTTTAGAGGTAATAATGGTAAATATGGTTAATTGAAGTCATAAGACTAGGACCTTAACCCAGTAGAACTGGTGTCCTTATAAGAAAAGAAAGAGACACCCGGAGTGCCCACATATAGAGGAGGCCACAGAGGACACAGGGAGGAGGTGACCATCCTCAAGCCAAGGAGAGGCCTCAGGTACAACCAAACTCACTGACAACTCAAGTTTGGACTTCTAGCCTCAAAAATTAGAAAATTTTGTTTAAGCCATCCATTCTGTGGTCCTTTGTTATGACAAGCTGAGAAATAATCCAGGGAGCAGCCAAGATCTGAGGATGAGTTTCTCAAAGGGGACGAGTTTAAAAGGGGATTCTGCATGTGGGACTAGAGCTTACACCAGCTCTAGAAAGAACCTCTGAAGAGGTGAAGCATGATGGGAAATGAGCACAGAAAGCAAGATCACAGGAGGCAGACCCCAGTGACACTCCAAGGTTAGAAGGAGAACATCTCCATGGGCTGAAGACCTGACACCTACCTATTGTTTTTAATGACATGTGAACTCTGGCACAATCCCAGAGGAGAAACTGTTGTCCAGACATGGTTTTGCTTGAATTTCCTGGCATTTTAGCCTGTGGAGACTTGGAGAAGCTTGGACCTGTTTTTTGTTTTTTTTAAATATGTGTTGTTAAACATGCTTAACTTTTTTTTTTTAAGATCTATTTATGCATACAAGCTGGGGTACAGGCCAGAGATGTGGGGCGGCGAGAGGGTTCACCAGAGACAGAGTGGGGAGCCGAACAGGCAAATTGATGAAAACACACTGCTGAGGGGAGCAGCTGTGATACAGGAGAGGTCTGCGGCGCCATGTGGGAATCTCCCCAGCTGGGTGTCGAACTCACGTAGCGGACATCTCCACAGCACAGCGCTTAACCCGTGCACGACCAGGGAGGCCCTGGACGTGCTTTTTAAAATCCATGTGCCTCTTCTTGACCTAAGTCTTATGGAGTAAGTTTATATTTACTATGCAATGTCTGAATAAATAAACTAAGTTTGTAGTATCTTTCACAACTTTTTGTTATGGAACATTTTAAATAAATGCAGAAATAATAAATGGGACCTCTGTTCATCACTCTGGTTCAGCTACTATCCATTTATAATCACCTTTTTCATCTGTTTTCCCATTGCACTTGCCTCATGGCTATTTTGAAATGGTCTTCGGACATACCATTCTATTCACAAATATATTAGTATCCGTTTCCAAACCCACTAAACCATTATCATACTTTACAAATTTCTTAATTTGTAAATTAAGAATTTCCTTAATTTCTTCAAATATCATTCAGTGCTCAAATTTTGCTGATTGTCTCATAATTGATTGTTAACAGTATGCTTGAATCGGAATTAAATAAACTTAATGCATTGCAGTTGGTAGTTGGTCGATATATCTAATCTTCTTAATTTTTTAAAGTGAGGATTATTGCTATTCAAATGGTCCCAATAGTGACTTTGGTCAGTAGAAACCTCTTCAAGTTGGTTCCTGGGTATTTTAGATGTGAGGACAATGGCTGCTCATAGTGTGACCTTCTGCTATTACAAGTTCCTGGCTCAATGTATTCATTCATTTTCTACATGAGCCCTGGAATCCCTGCTTTCTTCAGGAGATCTGAATTCCTTTAGTGAGAAATGGTATTTTGGAACCACAATCTGGTACTATTGTTGCTCCTGATTACAGAGCTGGTTTTTTTCCTAAGTCTTTGCAAACATGATATTTGAAAGAGAATCATCATAAATTTACACGGAAGTGCACGTAGCACCGACATTATAATTTATTTGCTGCATATATAGCGCACATTTATAATATAAACATCTCCGGCTCAGAATAATAATGTGAACACTGTTACCAACAGATCACTGAAAACAATTTAAGGTTTACTTGGAGTTTGGTTGTGGTTTTGTTTTGGTGTTTTGTTCCGAGAGTGGTTGTGCCACCAACCTGATACTTTGTGTTGCTTTGCCTTTTTAGAGATTCTTTTTTAAATTTGTCTTAAAATTATATAAGCTATTCGCTAAAAAATTGAAATAAATAAAATGAGCTCAACCATTATCTTGTTCTAAGGTCAGATTTACAAAGCAAAATCTATTCAGAGAATTTAAGCTTCCTTCCTCCACCTGGTTTATTTCCTTTCTTCATAAGTTAGTTTTTGCTACTTTTGGCTTATTCTTCCATTTAAAGTTCTATGAGCAAATGTGTCTGTGTATTTGTATTCACTCTTGCCCATGTTACTTTTCTCCACCTTGATTTTTTCATTTAGTAATTTATCCCAGATCATACCACAGCCACATATATTTTACATTCCTTTTTAAAAAGTTTCATTTTTTTATTTTTTAAATTATATTTATTGAGGTAATGGCAGATTGTGACACTATGTTTTAGGGGTATAGGCTCATGACTATAAATGTATGTTATCACACCATGCCCCCCACATGAATAGCTTATTTTTTTTAATTGGAATAACATTGCATTATAACATTGTATAAAATTCAGTTGTACATCAATAAAAATCAACATCTATATGTGCTCCATTAAGTTCACCACCAAGAATCCAATTCTATCCTTTACCATACAGCTGACCCCTTTTGCTTAATTTACCTCCCTTCGCCATCCCTTCTGGTAACCACTAATTGGTCTCTAGCCTAAGAGTTTGTTTTTGAAATTTAGTTCATTTATTTGTTAAACAGCTTTGTTGAGATCTGATTTACTTAGTGTAAAGTGACTCATCTGAAAGTTACAGTTCAATGACTTTTAGTATATCGACAGCAATGCAGCCATCACTGCGGTCGTTCTAGAGCATGTCCATTTCCCCAGAAAGTCCCCTCTTGCCTTGTTCCTGTCAGTTCATCCTGATTCCTGCAAAAATGACCTGCTCTGTCTCTGAGTGCTATTGGCGGCTGCGTAGTGTCCCACTGTGTGCATTACCAGAGTTTATTCAACCAGCCCCTATCATCCCTCAATGACTAGCCTTGTGCAAGTCTTGTTTGAATTTGTGCCCCTCTGTCTTAGGGATGAATTCCTAGAAGGGTTTCTGAATGAATATGTAATTTCTCTAAATAGCGTTGAGTCCCCTCTGAAGGGGTTGCAGCATTTGGCATTATCACCAGGAATGTAGGAGTGTCTAGTTCCCCACAGGCTCAGCAACAGAGTAGAGTGTGTCTCAATGTAGCTTTAGTTTCCATTCCTCTTCTGTAAATGTAGTTGAGTATATTTTCATGACTTGAAGAGCCATTTTTATATCTTATTCTGTGAGATGTCTGCTTCTATCTCTTGCCCATTTCTCTATTCTTTACTATTTATAGAATTTATATACTAGGGATTTTTTTGTGTGTGTTACAAATTGCAACTATTTTTTCTGTTTATTTTTCTTTTACTTTTCTAAAAATCATTTTCTACACTGAATAAAACAAATCTTATTTCTATAGAGTCCATAATCAGTGTTTTACCTTATTTCACCTGGATCTGGAGTCAGAAAAAGTTTCCCCTTTCTATGGTGTTGAGGAATTGGCTCCTGTTTGCTTCTAGCATTGTGTGGTTTCTTTTTTTTTTAACATTTTCTAATTTGTCTGGAATTACTCTGATGTGCAGTGCAAGGAACAAATCTATTTAAAATTTTCCCTATATGGTTATCATCTTACCCCATAATGGATATTTAAAAACTCAGCATAGCCTCCCTGATTTGAGATGACATCTCTATCATGTACTAAATTGTATTTTGGGACTATTTATGGATTTTCTGTTTTTCATTAGTCGTGTCTGTTCATGCACAAATGCCACACTGCTGCAGGGCAAGACACTATAGGTTAACATGTTTCCTCTCCTTGATTTATCCACTTTAAACTTTATTAACGCTTTGTTAAGTAAAACAAGGCTTTGCCTAATTTACTTCTTGTTCCTTATGCCTCTCCCCAACTTTTCAGAATTATGTATTTTTATTCTTTTATTGGTTACACTTTAAAAGTTAATTTTAAACAACTTTTTAAAAATGAACTTTGTCATTTTTCATTGAGGTGACAGTGGTTCAAAACACTATATATGATCTACAAGTAGGTGCTGCCACCACGCCACACCCAGGACCAAAATACCCACAGTGCTCCATGGAGTCCACTGTGCTCCCTCCCCCTCTCCTCTCCTCCCATCTGCTCTCCCTCTGGTAGCCTCATCTCCACAATCAGAAGTTTACTGAGGTCTAATTCATACACAGTAAAGTGGTAACAATTTTAAATTATGGTTTTTGACAAAATTAATGTACTTAGTGACTAGCAGCACAATTAAATAACAAGTAAAGCCTCTACTTGTGGTTGCATCAAATGTAGTCAGTTTGCATTTATTCCTCATGGGGTAAGTAAGATAAGGACATTAGTCTGATACCCTGCTCTTTACCACTTTTTCCATCTTCTACCTCTCTAAGTCTGTCTTTAATTTTTATTATAATTTTACACTTAGCACCTGAATTCTGTTGTTACTATGTTTAAGTCTCCCATGTTTTGTCTATGGATTGATTTTGAAAGTTGAAAATACACATATAGTGAAGACATTATTTCAACTCTAAATATTATTCTCTGTCTAGTCAAGGGATTACTAAAACTACTTTTCCCTTTTCACTGTCAAATATTATGATTTCTGTGTCACTGAAATGAGGATATTTCTAGTATCTGGATCAAGTGGACTTTCTTTTTCCAGATTCTATTTGGTTGATGGCTCATATTTTAACATTGTTTTTCTAAATAACATGTTTTTTTTGAATCCTGAATTATCTTTTTGAAAAGATAGCATCATCTTAGATTCCAATTCGTTCAGTCTTCATTTATACTACCTATAGAAGGCAACCATCTTTCTTTGGACCATCAAGACGTCCTGCTCTGGCCTGGACTCGTTGCTGTCTAGGACTATTGACCAATTCTCATTCTGGGACTTCTCTTCATTGCTCACTGCCCCTCTCCCTGCCAGGTTGAACTAACTGCTTTCTGGATTTCACTTCCTTTCTCGTTTTCCTTCCTCATTTTCTTGAAGCATATCTTTAAGTAAGTAACTTCCTCAGAAAGGCACATGGGAGGAAAACTTCAGGTCTTTGTCTTTTTGAAAATGTCGATATTCATTCTGCCTCTCATATTTGACTGATAGTTTGCCTATGAATAAAATGCTGTAAAATAAATTTCTCTCAGGTGTGTGATGTTATTGTTCTGTGGTTTTGTAATATTTGTTGCTGATGTGAGGAGTTGTATCAATGTAATTCTTACTCCTTAGTCCTTGAAAATTTCTCTCTCTGAAAGTATCTGAGATGTTTCCTTTATTTTTGGTATTCTGAATAATAATCAGTCTTATTTATTAGATTTTTTTCCCCTAACTGCCCAATTAGTGGTCCTTTTAATTCAGAAGTCTGGTGACTTAATATGGCTCTGGGATAATTTTTTTCTATTATTTTTGTTCCCCACTATCACTACATCTGACATGACAGGAACTTCTATTAGCTAGATGTTTTTCTTACTGAATTGACTCTGTCTCATTTTTTTCTCTTTGTCTTTTTTTATTAAAGCTTTTGACATTGTCTTTCTGCTGGTTTACTGGTTTTTCTTGACTTTAACTTTCAGCCTATGAACTGATCTTTTATTCTTTTTTGTTTTTGAAAGATTTATTTATGCATGCAAGAGCTGGGATGTAGGCCAAAGGTGTATGGGGGTGTGTGTGAGAGGATTCACCAGAGACAGAGTGGGGAGCAGAACAGGCAGATTGACTGAAATACACTGCTGAGAGGGGCAAAGGGTGAGACAGGAGAGGTCTGCTATGCCATGTAGGTTAGCTCTCTGTCTGGGGACCGAAATTGTGCTGCAGAGGCTGCGGATAGCTTCGTAGTGCTGAGACTTAATCCCTTGCACCACCAGGAAGGCCCGTGAGTTTTTATTCTAACAATCGTTTTTGTTAAACTTAGGTCAAGGCTTAGGTAATTATTGAATAGCATGTTCCAGGCCACTGAGGCAATTAGAAATGCTATAGAATTACAGTATCTATTTGAAATCATTGGAGAGCTAATAAGTCATATAGGAGTTAAGGCATCAAGATGCTCTAGGGAAGGCATTGCGTACAGGGGGGCCAACTATTTTGTGGTGCTTCTACCCTTGAGGACTTGCTCACTTCAAAGTAATATGGATCCAAGAGCAGGAAATAGCAGCTAAGAGATCGGGAATTGAGTTGAGATTTTGGCAGCCTTATAGTAGCTAGGGAGACAAAATTTAGATTTCAATGCTGTGAAAGTAGTTAAGACTGAGAGTCTAAGTTCCCAGAGAAAAAGAAGCCAAATTGAGATGAAGTGAACATTTCCCACCTCCCACTTTTCCTGTTAGACTGATTCATAAGCAACATGGGTATAAGAAGTTAAGAAAGCTGGAAACTAAGCAGAACTTTTGGCAGTGTCATGAGTCTGGGGAGCAAAAATTATAGTTAATGGGCCACTAAGTGGGAGGAGCTTTGGTCAACTGCCCAGGCTTTCCGGTTGTACTGTGGAAAAGCTGTAACCTGGAACTAAGAACAAATCAGGAAAAGGCCATCCTTCCCCAAAGACTGAAACCTGACTTCAAATCACCCTGTGTAAGCGGGTCTGTTCCTAGTCCTAGGAAGCAAAATATAGTCTCTGTTGCAGAAAATAGCATTAGTGAACCTCAAATTTGTCTACAACTTTTCATATTTAGTCCAGCATGGAGTAAAAAATTAAAAAGAATTCCAAGGAATAGGAAAGTAAATCAAACCAGAAAAAAATATCATAGAAAGAACCTACAGGTGATACAGATATTAGAGTTACATTAGATCATTCAATTATGTTCATTTATAAAATAGATGAAAAGATTAAAAATTTGTACAGGTAATTTAATCAATGAAATAAAATCAAAGGGAAATTCAATAACAGAAACCACTATTAAAAACTTCAGGTATGTGAATAAACAGCCTGTAGAATGTAAGAAAATATTTGCAAGTCACATATCTGATAAGGGGTTTATATCCCAAATATATGAAGTATGGCTGTCGTTGATTGCTAGTTTTGTAGCAATCAAAACCTGGGCAAAAAGGATGAAAAGATATTTATTTCTGAAAAGAAAATGGGCGAGTTACCACTAAGCACATGAAAAGATGTTCAACATCACTGTTCATCAGGGAAATGCAAATCATAGCCACAATAATATAGCACTTCACACCCATTAGTATGGCTACTACTAAAATGAAAACCAAAAGCAAATTTACAAATGTTGATAAGGTTGTGGAGAAACTTGGGGCACTACTGGTGGAGATGTAAAATGAAGCAATTGCTTTGAAAAACAGTATGACAGTTCCTCAGCAAATCAAAAATCAAACTATTGCTTCCAGAAATTCCACTCCTGAGTAAAAGCACTGAAAGAATTAAAACAAGGTTTCAGAGAGACACTACAATGGAATATTATTTAACCTTCAAAAGAAAGGAAATCTTGATGTTGCAACATGAAAGAACATTAAAGACATTATGTTATTAATTCAAAAGGATAATTGCACTGCTATGTTCATGGCAGCACTATTTACAGTAGCTAAAATATGGAAACAATCTAAATGCCCAAAACCAGATGACTGGATCAAGAAGATGTGATATATATACACAATGAACACTACTCAGCAATCAAAAAAGAGAAACTCATGCTATTCACAGCAACATGGATGGAGCTGGAAGGGATTATGTTCAGTGAAATAAGTCAGCAGGAAAAAGAAAAATACAGAATGGTTTCACTTATAGGAGGAACATAGTGAAACCATATAAGGGATCAGGGGAAAAAGACAAAACTAACAGGCAAACTATAAATTGGAGACATTCATCAACGGGGGTGAGGGACAGAGATCAAAACGGGAGGGAAGAGCACAAGAGTCTATGGTGATGGTTCACGGGTGTCTTGGTGGGAATTTTATGGGAACAACCCCTGAAGGGAGAAATCAAACTTTGTACAAAAATGAACACTGACAAAAATATATAAATAAATTAATGAATTTAAAAAAAAGACATTATGTTAAATGAAGTCAGCCAGTCACCAAAAACAAAAACAAAGAACCATACAACCATGTGTTGCTTAACAATGTTTTGGTCAACAACAAACCACAAGCATGTCTGTCGTCCCAATGGGATATACCATATAGCCTAGGTGTGTGTTAGTGTAATTGCACTCTATGATGTTTGCACAATGATGAAATTGCCTGGTGACACATGGTATATGCTACATGATTTCACTTATATGAGATACCTATAGTAGCCAGATTCCTAGAAGCAGAAAGTAGAGGGGTGGTTGTCTGGAGCTGGAGAAGGAAGGAATGAAGAGTGGTTGCTTAAATAAGTGTAGAGTTCCAGTTTTATAAGATGAAGAATCTGGACCTTGATTCCAGAACAATGTGAATATACTTAACACTATTGCTCTGTATACTTTTAACTAGTTAAGGTGGTAAATTTGTGTATCTGTTTTAAAAATAATTATACTAAAAAAAAAAAAATAACCACACCTCAGATGGGGTTTAATAGCAGGCCAGACACAGCAAAATAGAGTACTAATAAGCTGGAATCTAGCTCAACAGAAAATATCCAGAATGGATCATGTAGAGAAACACCTTGAAAAATATGGGAAAAATAAAACCATGAAATGTGTGGGAAGGAGTGCAAAATCTAACATACATAGAAACTGGCATTCCAGAAGAAGAGGAAAGTGAGAATGGGGCAGAAGCTGTATTTGAAGATATTGGAGGCAATGCTATTTCGAACTAATAACAAGACATGAAGTGATAAATTGAAGAAACTTTGTGATACTCAAGCAGGAAGAAAAAGCATATCATAAACTGCTGAAAACCAAGTATAGAGGAAATATTAAAAGCAGTCACAAGAAAAAGATAAATTACAGCCAATCTATTATTTGCAGATTCTGTATTTGTGAAGTTGTCTACTTGTTGAAAATCTTTTGTGACCTTAAAATTAAACACTGTGGTGTTTTAACACATGCACAGCCATACTTATTCACAGACACGCACAGATCAGCAAACACTGTTGAGTCACACTGAACCCCAGAATCCTTTGCAGCCATCGATCTATTTATTATTGCCAGAGCTTTGCCTTTTTCAGAATCTTTCACAGTTGTAATCACACAGTGTGCACTCTTTTGAGACTAGCTTCTTTCACTTGGCATTTAAAGCTTCCTCCATCTCTTTTGGTGACTTGATAACGCATTTCTTTTTATTGCTGAATAAAATTCCATTGTATACATGTACCACAGTCTATTTTTCCACTCACCTATTGATTGCTTCCAATTTATGGCAGTTATGTATAATTACTATAAACATTTGCATGTAGGCTTTTGTGTGGATTTAAGTTTTTAGTTGATTTAGGAAAATACCAAGGAGAGTGGTAGGTTGATTGTGTGGTAAGATAATATTTTGTTTTATATTAAAACACACACACACAAATTGCCAGACTATACCATTTTCCAGTCCCACCAGCAATGATTTAGAGTTCCTTGTTCAACATTCTCATCAGTATTTGGTTTTGTCAGTGTTTTTGATATTAGCCATACTGGCAGGTATGTTGTAGTATCTTGTTAATGTCATTATATTTTAAATGACATTATTTAAATGACATATTTACTTTTCATACATATAAATGTGATTAATGTTTGTTTCTGTCTTATGCCCTGTAACCTTGCTGAATTCATTACTTCTATATTGCATTGGGCAACACCACACTGATACACGGGAGTCGCGGAGCAGGCTGTAGGATGCATGATGCTGCCTGAGAGCAAGATCCTGGCCTTTTTATTGACGGAGAACGGTGGGTCAAACTGAACACTGGATTTTGGCTTTAGGGAGAGTGAGTCCAATGATACACACCTGACTCTCACTTATGGCTCCAATTTTATTAACAAGGTGCCCACTGATCTGCTCCTGGGGGCAAAGCACATCAGTCACCGGCCCCTCAGGCATTCCTGGTCTTACCTGGGGATGTAGACCTATTGCCCGAAGGCTGTCAAGCATCCTGCTCTGTCTATCTTGAAAGGAGCCTTGTAGGCTACACCCACACTTCTAGGAGGTTTTAGTGTAGATTCCCTGAGAGTTCTATGCAAAACAACCATGTCATCTGTAAATAGCAACTATTTCATTTCTCCCTTTTGAATCTGTGTGTTTTTATCTTCACACAGTCTTTTTGTAGTATTTCCAGCACGAGGTTGAGTAAGTGGTGACAGTGGCCATCCTTGCCTTGATGCTGCACACGTAATAAAATTCGTAGAATAATACGCACACATATACATACATGTAAAGCTCTGAAATTAGAATAGATCTTGTGGATTTCCCAGAGTGGATGTTGTATTATAATTAATTGTTCTCTTGAGAGAAACTGACATGAAGGGTACACAGAACCTCTCTTTTTTTCCATCTTTGCAACTTCTTATGAATCTACAATTATTTTAAAATAGAAGAGCTTTAAAGATCAATTGTATTTTGATTCAGCAGCAAAAATTCCAAAATAAAACATTTGAAAATATACTATTTAAATAGCTTAAAATATTAAATTTACAGAAGTAATTCTAATGAAAAAATATGCAAGTTTTCCATATAGAAAATTTGTAAAGAATTTAAAGAACTTAATAAATGATTGGAAATTTATTGATTAAAGATTTTAAAAGATGCCAACTCATCCAAAATTCATCTATATGGATTGAATATAGTCTCAGTCAAAATCCCAGCCGTTATTTTCTTTTTCTTCTTGTTCCCCTCCCCCTCCTCCTCCTCCT
>PVIJ01012284.1:0-50504 GCA_004024925.1 Scalopus aquaticus
TTTATCTTCTTTCCATGCTGAATAGTATTCCACTGTGTATATGTACCACATCTTCTGGATCCAATCATCTATTTTTGGACATCTGGGTTGCTTCCATACCTTTGCTATTGTGAATAGTGCCGCAATGAACATACGGGTGCATGTATCCTTTCGGATTAGTGTTTTTGTGTCCTTTGGGTAAATTCCCAAAAGTGGTATTACTGAGTCATATGGGAGCTCCATGTTTAGCAGTTTGAGGAATCGCCATACAGCTTTCCATAGTGGTTGGACCAGTTCACATTGCCTCTTCAAAAGAGCTTTGTCGCCTCTCTCATTGGCCTAATGGCTAGCAGTCATGGCTGACTGCTTTCCTCTTCTGAGTTGTTCTTCTTTTCTTCTGTGACTGAGGAACCAGGCTACAGAGCGCACTAACATGAGAGTTAGAATGAGCGCCCAGAGATCTGAATAAGCATCTTCCAGGTTCTTTGATGAACTAAATAAACGGGCTTTAACATTTGGACAGTGTATCCCCTGTCTTAATTGATCAGATATCCATGTTTAACTTGTCTTCTGGACCTTGAGCATGTTCTAAATCTGTGGTCTTAAGATACATCAGGACCTTCACACTCCATGATTGTATCTCAGGGACCCCCAAGGTGGGGAAGAGATGGGAGAGAGGGAGGTTTATCCAATAAGATTCCAAGCCTTCCTTTTCCACCATCAAAACTCTGGCATGTTTTTTAAATGGGGGTACTGCATACAGTGCCATTAGAAAAAAAGGTTCCACTGCTAAATCAATAAATTATGTTGACAGCTACTGTTCAACAGAGTTCTGTTTGCCAGATAAATGATATCTAAATATATACTCTTTTCTGTATCTTGGAAATACTCCAAATTAAAAAGAGTCACAATCTAAACCATCACCAGGAATTAACCATAGCAAGAATTTATACATGACAAATGAGGCCAGGTAGATACAGAAAGCATTTCCAAGTTAACCACCACACTATGGTTAAAAGAAAAAAATTTAATGAAATTAGGTTAACCTGATATCCTACAGAGAGCCACTAAGTTAAAAGTAAATAAATGTAAGATGACTAATAATTTTGATAATTCTAAATATTAACGATGGACACAAATAGAGGAGATTGAGCTACATGGTGGAGAAAAGGAGAACTGCTAAGAATGACTTAGCAGTGTTTTCCGCAAATCATCAAAGAAATTCCAATAGCTGATGCCAGGTTTTCTAGTCAAAACACCCTTAGAATGGAGATGGACATGTTAGCATGCTATAAACTTTCAGCAACATCAAACTTCCTCTTGTTCTAACTCTACCCTTACTAGCTGCACCACAATTGTTTTGGCCCCAAGTTAACCAAACTCATTGAGCTCTGTCATAGTGAACAGACTGGAAAAGGGTGGTGAGCTCATTTCAACATCAATTCTTACCCATTTCTCTCTCCCAAGAATGCAGTATGATGGCTGGAAAGGATTTACCTCCTATTTCCAGGCAATCAGAAATTGGTAGTATGCAAGGAAATCCTGGGCGTGTGTGAAATTGAATGAATAGAAGACTCAAAAGAAGTTACAATGTCTACATTCTCCAAATTGGCCAAAACTTCAGTAAAGATTCATTTAAATATTTTATTTCCATGATTAAGTTTTACAAACATTTAATAAACCCTACTATTTTTTTTTATTGTTGCCCATATAACAGACCCAAAAATGGGTCTGCCCCAAAACCTGGCCTGAAACAGCCCATCAGATTTAACCATTTTGCAGTGAGGAGCAATGTACAGATAATATATATACACTACCCTTTAAATCTGTTTCTGCATATGACTATAACACATATGGGGAATAATACTACTACTTTAAAAATCCTGAAGTTAGTTTATATTTTCCGCTTTTAGAAATGAAATCTAATAGCAAGCTCTCTTCACTTTTCACATCTGTGTTTCATAGTCAGAAAGGATCATATGACAAATACAAGTAGTTGGGCAAAATCTTTACAAGAAAAGGCCTAGCAGGATAGCCGTTTGGAATCTGCTGCTTCCAATGACCAGTGCCACTGTGCCTTGACATCTCTTGGTGCTACTCTTATAGTGTGGGCAGAAAGAGTCCAGCACTCAGCTCTGGAAAATCCCAGATGCCAGCTCAAGAGCAAGTAGTACAGAGCAAATTCTTTTCTCTGTTTTATCCTCAATTTTGTCCTCTAGTTCCTAGGGTTTATGAAGTTGAATAGGACCTATCCTTCAAACAAAAGTTATTGCTCCTAACATTTTCTCTTTGAAAAAGAGAAAAAACATCATAAAAGAATAGTGGTTGTGTTGTCAGGGTTAGAGGGTGGGGTGGGAAGAGTGGGGACAGATGAATAGGCAGAGCACAGAGGATTTTTAAGACAGTGAAAATATGAAAATACTCTACAGCTCACCATAATGATGGATACATATCATTTTACATTTTTGTCTAAACCCATGGGATTTATGACAGCAAGAGTGAACCCTAATAAAAACCATGGATTTGGGGTGATTATGATTATCAATAGAGGTTTATCACATGGAACAAATGGACCACTCTAGAGAATGTGGATAATGGGTGAGGCAATGCAGGGGCTGGGAGAGGGAGTATATGGAGAATTTCTGTACCTTCCCTCAGTTTTGCTGTCAATAAAATCAATAAAATATCAACAGACAAAAAATGATAATGAACCTCAATAGAATTACAAATTCTGATTAAAATTAACAATGAGTTTATTTCCCAACGTAATGACTTTTTAATGTTTTTATTTGATTAACCATTGGTTTACAATACTATGTGATATTTAGGAGTACAGTTTCATACCTTCACAAATGTGTGTACCACATTGCACCAATCACCAAAGTTCTAGTACCACTAACTGCTATCACATTGACCTACCGCTATCCATTCAATTGGGTTGTTTGTTTTTATTTTTTGTTGCTGAGTTAATTGTATAAGTTCTTCGTATGTATTGGATATTAGCCTCTTGTAAAACATATGATTTGCAAATATCTTCTCCTAATTAGTATGTTGTCTCTTTGTTTTTGTAGTGGTTTCTTTCTCACTGTAGAAGTTTTTTTAATTACTCTATTTTTATTGATCTGTCTTCTCGGTCTACTCATCTGTTCTGAGGCACTTAAATGCACAATGGAATACTGTTTGGCAATCAAAAAAGATAAGCTCATGCCATTTTTTTAAAATATTTATTTATTTATGCATACAAGCTGGGGTGCAGGCCAGAGGCATGGGGGGTGAGAGGGCTCACCAGAGACAGAGTGGGGAGCAGACAGGCAGATTGATGGAAATACACTGCTGAGGGGAGCAGCGGGCAAGGCAGGAGAGGTCTGCCGCACCATGTGGGACTCTCCCAGCCGGGCGTCGAACTCACGCCGCCGCTGCCGACAGCTCCACAGCACCAGCGTGTAACCACTGCGCCACCAGGGAGGCCCCAAGCTCATGTCATTTGTGGCAACATGAATGGAGATTGAAAGGATAATGCTAAGCAAAATAAATCAGAAAGAGAAAGATACATACTGGATGGTGTTACTAATATATGGAATATAAAGTAAATTAATATTCAGACAAAGACAAGCTGAAAAACTAACTTTTAATAGCTAACTACAGAACCGAGACACCAAAGGGGGAGGGGTTGGGAAAAGGGATCAGAGAAAGGGTGGGAGAGGGAGTAGAAGAGGGGGTGGGAGAGGAGAAAGATTAGGGAGGGCAGAAAGCCTCATAGTCTGTGGTGGTGTGTCTAGGTGAGTTGTTGGCAGATGCACTATAGGGGCAATACCTCATGGGGATACCCCATGTTACCTCAGTTAAAAATGAATAAATTTTTAAAAATTCTTCCACCTCTTTTCTTTCTCAATCAGCAGTTTTGCAGATAATGTGAGCCAAATCCATACTTTGCATGTCCACATTGCCAAGTCTTATGTATTTCCCAATAAACCCTTTAAGAACTTGGAAGCATTTTTAATCTCTATCTGCACTGGTCTCTGAACACAAGTTTTTTAGTTTGATGTGATCCCAATTGTTTATTTTTGCTTTTCTTTCCTTTACTGTAGAAGTCGTGTCCCCAAAGACATCACTGAGGCCTAAGGCATGGAATATATTCTCTATGTTTTCTTCTATGAATTTTATGGTTTCAGGTTTTATACCCAAGTTTTTAGTGCATTTTTAATTAATTTTTGTGAATGGGGCTAGTGATCACTTTTCTTCTTTTGCACATGTCTGTGCAATTCTGCCAACATCATTTATTCAAAAAACTCTTACTCCATTATGTGTTTTTGCCTCTGTGCCATAGATTAACTGTTCATAGAGGTGTGGGTTTACTTCTGGACATTCAATTCTACTCCATTAGTCATTGTGTCTGTTCTAATTACAATGTTCATATTGACTTTTTTAATTACAATAATTCAGATGTTCACATCTGGTAGGTTGAAGGGTATGCTGGCATTTCCCTCTGGACAGCAGTTTGTGTAATGAGTCTTTTCAATAATTCTGACAATGTATGCACAAACAGTTCCAAAAGTGTTAAACTGAGTTTTTAAAAAAACATTGGTCACCATCTAGATAATTTTACCAAAAAAAGTAACAAGATTAGATCAATTCAAAATCCAGATCAAAGAGAAACAATGTGAGCCCTTTCCTTGTGGGGCTGTGTGGTCTGAACTTCTCTGAGTAAAGAGTGTCACACAAAGACACATCAAATGCTCCCCACAACCCCAAACTCTTCTCCTCATATCCTACATAACACCTGACACCTTGTATTGCTGGCCTCTAGATTAAGGTGGCAAGGCTGTGTCATCTGGGAAAAGAAAGTGAAAATCCAGCCAGTCCATGCTGCCCAAGGGCCTTATGGACTGATATAAGGTAATCCTTCGTGCAAGGAAATAGACAGGGCCACGGGCCTGAGATCGGCATGATCATGGCGGATGGTATGTGACAAAAAGCAATGTGAGGGCCTCCCTGGTGGCGCAGCGGTTGAGCACTGTGCTGTGGAGCTGTCGGCAGCGCATGATGCAAGTTCGACGCCCGGCCGGGGAGAAACCTCTCCTGCCTTGCCCGCTGCTCCCTTCAGCAGTGTATTTCTGATCCGCCTGTTCTGCTCCCCGCTCTGCCTCTAGCGAACCCTCTCGCTGCCCCACGCCTCTGGCCTGTACCCCAGCTTGTATGTATAAATAAATAAATTAAAAAAGAAAGCAATGTGAGAAGCAAGAGGTAATGACAATATACTTTATCAGAAATTTTCTCAAGAGTCAATACTTCTTATTGCGAAAAACAAACCGGAGTAAAATGATGAATAATTCCATATAAAGTCATCAAATCTTAATAATTTTCAAATGTTTGGTGTGCTTTTTAATTCTCATGATTCTAAAGCACTCCTTTTACTTTTATTCAATTCCCTAATAAAAGCAGATTTGCTTTCCTAATTCAGCCCAATTTATTGGCATGTGAAGCATATTGACTTACTAGTATGTGATTGCTCTAATTACGCTGGAACTTCCAATGCCAAGGAAATCTGCTGATGAAAATAATCCCTCCCTAATATTTCCTTTCTGACTGAGAACCTCTGTGCATTAAAAACATGATTTCAATGCAAACTAGAACGGGCTTTCTTAGATCTCAAATTAAACATGAGGTGTTAACTTTTCTACTAGACAGTCAGTTTGTTTTATAGACTCTTTAAGTCACATTGGGAATGGCCTGAGATATCTCACTAATGAGAAGGCCCACTGAGTATGTGGAAGGAAGGAGAGACAAATCAATGACACTAGCCAACATTTGTTTTTTAATGACAAGCAGCTTGACCCTAATTAACTATTCTGCTGAAGTTGATGGGAATAATTATATCTGAAACAGAAGTCCCTCATTACTATGTGGTTTCATGAACAGATATTCTAGAAGAGAAAGAATTTAGGGATAGGGAATTGTCAAAATGTGACCATGAAAACCAAACATTGTAAAGTCTATAAAACACAAAGTGGAGACAGTCCCAATTCCCAGTACATCACAGAGATACTTCACAGACACAAACCACATTACCTCCCTGACTCTCTCAAGCACATCCACAGCTTGCTCTGTGCCCTTGGACAAGTCACTTCTTGCCTCTGAGTTTCATTTCTCATCCATGAAGAAGGAAGGCCAGACTAGGGGACTGCAAGAGTCCATTATGGCCTCTCCTAGTCTTGAAGTCTGTGGAATTATGTTGAAGCTCCTCTACTGGCCATGTTTTGTCTTGGTGCCTATTTCTCTGTGACATCACTCTTCCAAAGTCTCCCTAAGGAAGGGTACTCTGGTGGGTTTCTTAAATTCCTATATCCAGAACGTCAAGAAAGAGATGCTTCAGGGTGGTTCATGAAGAACAGAAAGTCTATGTTCTGCTGAGTGAAACTTCTAAACACAATCTATGCAGAATGGCCAGAACCAGGGGGTGATCTCGCCCCTCAGGGGATACCTGACAGTGTCTGAAGACATTTTTGTCACAATTTGAGGGAAAGGGAAAATTCTTGGCATCTAGTGTATAGAAGCCAGAGATGCTGCTAAACATCTTACAATGCACAAAACAGCCGCAACCAACAAAGAATTATCGACCCCAAAAGGTCAACAGTACCAAGGTTGAGAGTCCCTGGCTAAGAGCCACAGAACCAGAGGGATGATGCAACCAGCCCCCACCGGGCCCCTGAGCTACTAGGTGCATCTTTCCACCTCCACACCCCTCCACCTCTACATACAGGTAGCTTAAAACTGGCCATGGTGGGAGTATTTACACCACAATCATGGACACACTCACAAATAAACCAATTTTACTTTTGAGAGCCAGTTGTGAAACATTTACCAACACACCACTACTCAGAACCAACACCTGAAACACGTGATTGAAAATTCAAAAGTGCTCCCAATACTGGAATTCAGGTTGGATCGGGAGAAAACTTGAGACAATTTTCTGTATGGGTAAGGAGTCTTACCTCAGAGCATCACCATGACAACGAGGACAAATAGGAAGGGAATAGTGCAGTCTGAGGGACAGTGTGCTTAAGTATTTGAAGACTCTTGTGTCTTGTTTGGTTTGCTTACTCATATATACCCTGCTTTCTTCCAAAAAGCATTTGAGGGAAGAATTTAGAAAATAAACAGTAAACTTGTTTATTAAACTCCTCAGAGGAAAAGCATGACAAAATCATAATAATAATCTAATAGATTTAACTTTGAAAACTTGCCAGAACAAAAGAAAGATCAACATAGAGCAAGTGCAAAGCCTGAGGGGAAGCAAGTCAGTCATTCTGCACCCAGCCCAGCTGAGGAGAGACGCATTTCCTGATTCCCAGTTGACTGAGAGACACATTCCCTGATGGGACCCAGAAGTCAGAAAAGCCTGACCCTGTTAGACCCTCCACAGGGAACGCTGGAACCAACTCTGGCCTTCTAGCACTTTACACAGGAGATGGACGCCCGACAGATACTCAAGCCACATTGGAGGAAAACCCTTTCCCAAATTTGCTCTTTATTGCTGTCTTCGTATTTGCCTCTGTTGCTATAACAAAATCTGGCATTGGAATTTTTCTGGGAACAAATAGGAAATAGTTGTGGAGGGAGGTTCAAGACCCTATGCACATTTAGGTTTAGTTATAAACACTCATAGTAAAATAAAGCATTGACTCATTAAAACCAAAATAAACCCCCCAAAAAGATTTTTAATCCCCATTCAAAAACTCTTTGTTCCAGAGGTGACCAGAAAGAGCGCTATTCGTTCTTGTAGACAAGGTCACCAGTGAAATAAACTAACAGGATGGGGGACTGACCAGTTAGGGCAGTGGTCACCCTGTGCCAACATACACTCTTGCTTTTAGTGTGTTTAGTGAGCTGGAAGTGCTAATCCCACAAAGCAGAAATTTTCCATTTGTACAAGTTGATTATTTTATCCAGCCTCACTGAACAGAAAACCAGGGCTGCAGTCATTCAAACACCAGCACCAGGGGTCTGGAAAATCTTATAAGGATATACAGGACTATGACACACCTCGACTCAGCTGTGCTGGGGTGTCTCTTTGTTTTTGTCTAGTCTCTCTCTCTACGTCTCCGATATCTGAAATTGTGTTCTTGAATCTCCACCTTTCGCCTAAGCACAAATTAATCTCTCAGTTCACATCCACTGGGTTCGCTTCTAGGACTAGCCTTCTATATGAAGGCAGAAGCCCCACAACTAGAGCAACTTCAGAGGGCATGAAAGCCCTGCCCACCTTATATGGGCCGGCTAGTGTGACGGAACTTCCCTAGCATGCCCAGTCAAAACACAAAGGCTGTGAGGAGATGCATGGGAGAAGCCTCCTATTCATCTTACAAATGGCCACATCTCCAAGCTCTTTTTCCCCTCCTTTGCTCTAATGCTCCCCAACAAATCTTTACTCCTGTAAGGTTTATATCTCAATACCTCTTGCGTCCATCATAGATGCCTCAGAAATAATGTTAAAATAATAATGTTACCACATACAGCAATTTTACTTCTCAGAATCCCTCTGAAGAGCAAAGAGATTTTAGGGAAGAAATATTTATGTAACCACTTGGGGAAGAGAGGTAAGTTCTCAAGAGGTGTTCAAATAACAAACAGTGATCATTGAACTACTGTTCATAAAAGAAGAAAGGAAGGAAAAAGTTAAAGGAAACCAAAGGCTGGACTTATGCGGGAGGGAATTAAAGAGGCAAAGACTATTTTTCTAATTCAACCTTACCCAGTACTGTTCCATCCCTTTCTATGGACCAACTCATTTAACGTTTACAAGAAGCAGTTAATAACATTACCCCCTTTCACAGATGGGGAAACAAAAGCTCAGAGTGGTTTAGTGAGTTGCCCAAGGTCACTTGTCCAGGCATTACTGAGATACTAAGCAATGGTCCGACCCTAGTAGCTGAGCTTTGAATCACTCCACTCAATTGAGATAGCTGTAGTCACAGTTGAGGAAAGACAGCAAACCCCAAGACTACTAGGATTTTATCAAATGAAAGAAGTTGCCAGTGTAAGACACACTATTATTTTATGTATAACTACAAAAATCCTGCTAATTATACCATGACACACCATCACTCAAGACAGATTCTTGTTTTAAGATACCAATATTCATTCGAATGAGAAAAAGGAACAGCTTAGAAATGAAGTACAGGATTAAAGGAGGATTTTGAATCTGTTTGCTGTGGGGTGAGCAAAGAAAACTCCCCATTAAAACCTTCAGTAAACTCTACTTCTCACTAATGGTCTAGGGGGTCTAGATTATTGGGGGATGAATGTGGCATGAGAAAACTCATGGAAGTGCTGTATGTGTGCGCGCACGCTTGCGCGCGTGCGTGTGTGCGCATATGTACATACACGCACACACACAGGCACACATGCAGTTATGAGTGAACAGATGCAGGGCAAAGATAGGGTAAGCTCAAAACTTACTTGCCCTATGTGTGGTTACACAAGAAAAAAGGTATTTTTTCCATCATTATTTTCCATAATTGATCTAATCTTTCCCCAAGTTCTTTGCTTACTATATAGAAAAGGAAAATTAAGTGTCATCAATCTAACAATTTAAGCAGTACCCTGAATATTTCATTCTTGCAGTTTTCCTCCCCCACTGTCCCATTTCTCTCCAAGATGGACCCTGGGAGAAGAGTTTACTGCAGCTGGGGTGGCAGGAAGGGAGCTCCTTGATGCGCGTGATTCAGTGCATCAGGTGCGGGCGCATGAACCATCCTCCGGGGTCTCCCCGGAAGGGCCGGCTGCATTGCCAGGGCCCTCCTGACGGAGCTCACTTGTGTCTGGCCATGTTTCCACTTGATCTCCATCCTGGACATTCCTCACTGTAGCAACCCCCTAATTTCATTAACCTGGGTTCCCCTTGGCATTCATAACACTCTTGCTCAATGAACTTGGATGGGACTGGAGCAACTCCCAGTCACAGTGCGCTGCCAGCAGACACACTGAACCTGGCATATTAAATAAGCTACGAACCATCCTAGATCTACCAGGGATTCCTTAGGAGGCACACCTGTTGGCAGTTACCTGTGCGCGGAGATAATAATTACCTGAAGGTGGAACACAAACATTATATAGACCTTCAATTAGAACTGAGTGAATAAAGATCATTATCACCTATTGAACACATTTCTGTGTGCTCTAATCCTAGTTCTAGTAAATATTAAACCATCTCTCTGCCCAAGCAAGAGAGGGGAACACTCACTGCCATGAAGACTTGCAGTGCAGCTCAGACGTTCTGCGTCCGACTCCCCTGGGGAACCCGGCCCAGGAAAGGCAGCAGTGCCTGTGTGTGATGCGGCAGTTTAGCCAGAACTTTGGGTTGTCGTGGCTGAGAAGCAGATAGACAGGCTGAGACTGCCGAAATCTCATTTCCTTCCAGAAGTCTAGGATGAACCCATGAAGGCATCGAGAGAGGGCCAGGGTGGCACATCCTCCACCCCCCACCCCCTAGAACAGAACAATGAACATGGAAAAGTCAAGACCTCAGAGGGAAAGGACAGCAGGCCTCAAGCCCACCCTTCCTCTTCCTTTAACACCCACCATGCAGCCACCTCAACAATCCTCTGCTCGACAGTGGAGTGTTTGGATTCCACATTTTAAAAGAATCCTTAGTAGGTCAAATCTTAAAAAAAAAAAAAAAAAAAGAAAAGAAAGGAAAGAAAGGAAAGCATGTGAAATTGAGTGTTAGAGAGCGAGAACAGGAAGGAGAACTGCCCTCAGGCCCAGAGGAAGAGCGCCTCCCAGAACCCAGCACTTCGGTCCTGCACTCACTATGGGGATTCTACGGGGTGAAAAGTGCGGATCCTGCGCAGATAAGCCCATTTCAGATTGTGCCCAGGATACCAGACACACTGGAATTCCCGGCCCACTCCCAGGGCCTACCCCAGGCCATCCCCAGGCAGGCCTCCCCTCCAGAATGCACAGAAGCTCCAACAGTAGACACAGGAGGCTGTTTGCAGGATGGAGCTTGGGCGCCAGGCTGGCACGTCCGCACACATGCGCGCACTGCTTGGGAAGGAAGAGATGGGCACAGGGGGACGGGCGGCCGGCATGGGCCACCACATTCCCAGCGGGCACTCTAGACGCACGCGAGTTCTTAACCCAAACCGGCCCTCTGCATAGGTGTATTTGTCAAGGCTGCAGGATGGAACGTATTTAACAGCTTGCCGGTTTGATTTCTAACTTTTAAATATTTAGACATGGTATATGACCCTCTATTTTCATGCTTGCCAGGGCCTCAAAATAGTTAGGGGAGGAGCCTGGGGATCATTTTGAAGGGAGGGATGGGGAACTCCCCGGATTGAAAAGAAAAAACAATTTTTTGCTGTGTGGTGCTTAAGGCAGTGTCTGGCACATAATAAATACTTAAATATTTGTTGAGAAGAACAAAGAAAAAAGAAGGGGAAAAGGAAGGGAGGGAAGGAGGGAGGTGAGAGGGAAGGAAGGAGGAATTTGTTAAACCTTTCTCACTTTCAGGCATTTGTTTTAGGAATCAGAAAGGCCAGAATGCAAGTCCTGGTTCTACCATTTCACGCCAGTGTCCTTTGTCACGTTTGCCAGCATTTCCAACCCTCAGTTTTCTCATTTGGAAAATAGGGATGCCATATGTATCCCATAATGAGAACAAATAAGGACTAGTTCCTGATTTTTTTCTAATTATCATTTCATTATATGCTCTACCCCTCAATCCCATTTAAGTCATTGTTGAGAGCAGATTGAGGAGCAGTTGTTTCAAACTCTTTCGGGGAGACTTTTGCTACTGATCTGCCCAACGCAAAGAGAGAAATCCCTCAGAACCCTATTTCTGCCCCACCAACAGCCTCAAAGCCCTGCTCCCAGCAGAGCAGGTGTGGCTAGTGTCCCCTGCCCCCCAGCTTGTCTATTTTGGTCCTCTGCCCTGGCTTCCAAGCGCAGGAGCAATATTTCTTTGCTTACAGGCAGCCTCAGTCCTCCAGAAGCCATTTTGTCACTTGAATGACAGGTCAGAAGTGCTAGGAAGTCAAAGCCAGGGAGCAGCCTGCAGCCAATGACGGATGGGAGGGGAGATAAGCACCCCAGCTCTCGCCCTCCTAAAGTAAGATAACCATCGGGGATCACTTGCGGGGAGTGAACCCTTTACATGCTATACAAGTGAGAGCGCAGCAACGTCCGTGGCCCTTCTGCTCAGGGCTCATGCCTTAATATTAAACATTTTGAAAATTGCCTCTTCACATTGAACCAATAATGTGCTCCCAACAAGTGCTTTTTGAGAAACATCAATATTATATAAAACTAAACCCAATTGTAATTTCACCTAACACTAATAAGCTTTTTCCCTCTGTTCTACAATCTATGGCATGAAAATTCAATAGCTAAATAAAGGAGACTGGATGATAAAAGATCAGTTAATATTTCCACCCCCACACGGAAGCCAACAAACACCATGGGTTTTTGTTGTTCTCCTTGTTGGAAATGTTCCCATATGTTTAAGTGTAGTGGTGACCCCACACAGCCTACCGAGAGGGCATCTGCTCGAGCGCGTCTATACTTGGCTATGACCTCAGGGCTTGACAGATATGTTGTCTCCATGTTTTATGTATTATCTCATCATCCTTTGGATGGTGACACATTCTGAGATTATAGGAAACATAATAAGATCCCAATATGAATATAATATACCAAAAGAGATGACCTAGATCTAGAGTAGGTAAACGCCAATGCAAACAGTGGCTAAACCGGGCAGCTGTTTGCAATTAGGTCCAATTAACACATTTAAACACAGCTTTGCTGGGAACCTCTTGAAGCGAGTTGGTCCGTGAAGGTTTTTCTTGAAAGAGGCTTCCTACTGGGACCCAGTCAAAATCCCCAACTGAACAACTTTGACTTCCTATTTTGACTAAAATGCCAGGTAGAGTTCACAATTTTAATCATTCTCTCCAGTTATGTGGATAAATATTTCAAACATGTAATGAACTGTCTGGGAAGTTATCTTTTCTGAAAAGAGCATATGTAAATCCAGGAAGAGGAAAGCAAGGGGCAGGACTCCTGGGCTCTAATTAGTGTTTTTGAATCGCAAGCCAGACTAGAGTGTACCTTGTAATAGCCTATTTATTTAGTCAGTAAGCACATAGGAGCATTGTCTACTCTGAAATAAAAGCTCCATGAGGGCAAGAACTTGATCTTGCCCATCACCTGCTAAAAAGCACAATTCCCACTGCTAGGTGTGCAGGGGCTTTATGAAGGGATTTAAGAATCAGACAGCACTCCTCTGCCAGGGCTCTCACAAAACGGGTGGTATTTATAGACAGAAAGATGGTAGGATAAGGTTCTCAGCAAAAGAAAGACTACTTCAGATAGAGCCACCTTCCCGCACGGAAGGCAGGTGGAAGCGAATCACGCGGATGCCCTCACCGGAGCTGTTAGCAAACTCCCCATCCCTGGGTTTAGGACGACAGGGAGAGGTGGGAACTGTGGAAGGCATGAAGTCTGCATGGGGACCCACCAGGAAGGACTTCATTTGGGGCCTGTTTTTTCCATTTTGAACATCCTCATGCCTAGTGCTTAAATTGGCACATAGAAGACCTACAACAGATATTAGCTGAAATAGCGAATGGATGTTTACTAGTGAATAAACACATGAATGAAGTAACAAATGAATAAATTATATACATATGTTTGGAAAACACAGATCCCTGACCTACATATGTTTATGTGGCACAAAGGCACACACACATACAGACTGGGTAGAGGTGAGGGCGGCAGCCAAGGGAGGGAATTCTCTTAATTTTTCTAATGATTTTGCTAGTGCTGCCTATTAGGAGATAGTTTGCAACTTAAACCTCTGCTTCATTTTTCCCATCTGGCAAAAAGGTGAGGAATGCAAGTTTGGTGGAACGCTCCTGCATGGTACTTGGCACATGGTAAGCACTGAATAAATATTTGCGGACAAATAGCGATAAAACTAAATGGTGCTTGAGTCTATAACCCTGGGCCAGAAGAGGCTCCAACGTCTCAGGGTCCCGCTCCTTGTACATTTCCTAAGTCTTGTTCACTGACCTTCCTGAATGACCTTCTCATTCATATACAGCAGACTGGGTCATGCAGGAGAGTTTTAGGAGATGAGATAGATGAGGTCCTCCCTCCCACCTTGGGACAGAAGAGTATACAGCTTTGTTGCAGGTGAGAGAGACAGGAGACACTCTGCAGATAGTGGGAGAGCTGCTAGGAGGAGGGGTTCTAAAATGGGGTTTCCCACTATAATGCAAATCTCTGGCCCCCAGCTCGTAAAGGCTCTGACACAGTGGGTCTGGGATAGAACCCAAAAATCGAAGTCACACCTACCACAGTGGCTGATAAACTGTTAGAGATAGTGGGCTAGACAGGAAAGCACCGGACAGCCATTGCTGCACCTGGTTGGTTGGAACATTCTTTAGGGAAATTCTCATTCTCCGGACAAGACTTTAACTTATATTCATTTAAAAGAGATGTAACATGTTTTATTTCTTTCCTGTGATGGTAGGGACACACACTAGCAACCAAAGTGTTTTTAGCTCCCTAAAAGTCTGAAGACTAAAGAAAGAGCTCCTGAGAACAGTCTGGAAAGCCATCCCCTTTCCTTTGTAGAAAACTCACTTTTCTGTTCAAGGAAAAGCTAACATTTGGCTGTATCACTGGAACAAAAATAAAGATCACTAGGAAATAGTAGCTGGAAATGTGAATAATGCCAAAAAGCAAGGCAGAGGTGCTGAGGCATCAACATTTGACAGAAAAGAGACCTGAAATTGCCCATGTGACAACAACTCAGGACAGAAGACTGAACAGAGTTGAACTCCATTACAGTATTGGAATGACAAGTTCCTGCCTCCTGATAATTTAGAGACTTGTAATGTATCTGTCCACACAATTGCTAGCTTAGAACCCATGGTATACTCCTTGAAGACAACCTGGAAAATCCAAGACAAACTGTCTGTCAGCATAAAGGATCTCAGTGGTTTCACACCTACATCAATCATGCCTGAATAAAAGGCTTCCTCTGTAAACAGAGGAGCTACACCACACAGCCTTATTTCAAGACCTTCTCTGCTTGTTTAAGAGGGGGCATTATTTTCCACTGGGCATGTCGTTTCTTCACAATTTCACACACACACACACATTCTCTGCTAGTGTATGTGGCAAAAACCTCTCCTGACAGGTTTTTGAGTCATAAAGGGTTAGCTTTTTTGTTCTACCTTGGGAAGTTTTTTTCTTTTTAAAGATTTATTTATTTATGCATACAAGCTGGGGTGTAGACCAGAGGTTTGGAGTGGTGAGAAGATTCACCCAAGACAGAGTGGGAAGCAGAACAGGCAGATCGACGGAAATACACTGCTGAGGGGAGCAGCGGGCGAGGCAGGAGAGGTCTGCTGCACCATATGGGAATCTCCCTGGCTGGGGGTCGAACTTGGTGCTGCAGTGGCTCTGGATAGTTTCATAGTGCTGCACTTAACCACTTGCGCCACCAGGGAGGCCCTACCTTGGGAAGCTTAAAGCTACAGATCAAACCAAAGCATCTGTAGCACCAACTGGTCAGACTTCCATCTCTCATTGAGCCGGCTGTCAATATAGCCTCCCTTCCACACGCCTTCCCACCCTGCAGCCATCAGTCTATCTGTTATCTATCTGTCCTTGAACCCCTCTGAATATATAAAAGTAGTTATTTTTTATTTACTTGCCATGAAAAATTGTAAAAATTAAGTGGTAAGTACATTAAGTATGCCAAGTATGTACCAGATGAGATTCAAATAATTCTGTTGACTCTCAACTATAAAGTTCATGGCAAAAGCCTTGTGACTGTAATACAGATATGGGAGAGTTACACATAAATTTTGGAAAGAAGGGAACGAGGAGAAGATACTACATTTACACCAGGCTACTTTATGCTGTGATCATAAATACTACTAAAGCCTCAGAGGCAAAAAAAGAAAGGCACATTCCCCGCTCCCAGTATTCCCATGACAGATAGGGCCACAGCTGAGGACACGGCCACCAACTCACAGTTACCAGGCATGTGGGAAAGCTCTTTACCTGCACCAGCAACTGCATGTTGGGTCTGACACTAACACACATCACCATCAACGCTCATCTCACTGCCCAGAACTAGTTGTCAGACCAACCCCCAATAACCCAACCACAGGGGCCCAGAAAGTGCAGTCCTACCCTATACCTGGAAGTCAGAGGGCGAGAAAGACTTGGAGGATAGCACTAATGACCACCCAGCCAGGAGGAAGGGAGGAAGAACCCAGTCATTGACAGTTGCTAAGAAAAACCCACCAAGAAATCTTATTATCACCAACTGTCACTAGTCCTGACTCAACAGTATATACCACTGTCTACAAAATCCTGTAAAGCAGAGGACAGGTATGTCCCCAAATGTAATCCAGTCTTCATTCCATTTAAAGAAATATTCTTGTACTTCTATAAGATTGAGGCTTGAATAACAGATATTTTGCTTTGTAATTTTTCAAAAGTAATGAAGATTTTTGCCTTAAATATGTAATTTTTTTCATGAAATAAACATTCTTGTGTACTATATTTAATAACAAAAATGATTATATTTTCCTGGATCATTCTGATTAATGTGTAGAAAGAACTTTTTAAAGGTATATCACTTCTTGACTCTTTAATTCTACATCTAGATATTAATCAGTAGGAAACAAGCAGAAATGCAGATAAAGATTTATATAAGGGGGCATTTTCTATAGCATTATACTAATGCTCCAAACTGGAAGTAACATACACATCTAATAAAAATTTTAAAAATTTCATATGCTAGAATATTGTGCAGGTATTAGATAAAATGGCTCCACAGGCTGGTGTATTAAATAAAATGTACTATTATATTGATATTAGGAATCACAATTAGGAGAGTTATTCAGATTTATGGAATTAACTATATGAAGTAATGGTAACAGGACAAAGTAGAACTCAATAATCTATATATACAGTAAAATTACATAGAAAATAAATCAGGTCTGCTTAGATGCCAAATCAAGGTATTAAAGGAATATACATTATGTTTCAGGGGATGGAGTTTTTCCAGTGATTTCAAATGTGTATCCACATATTTTGTTGAACTCTTTTTCTGTTTGTGAAAGCAGAAAAAAACAAGAAAGAAGAAGAGAGAGGAGGAAAAAGGGAAAGAAAGAACAAAGGGGAGAAAGTAGACAGATAGTAGAGTAAAAGGGGGGAAAGGGAGAAGAAGATGGCTTAGAAAACTATTTGCAGTTAGTACAACAGCAACCTGTGCTCCCCATCCCCAGAAAAATCCTGAGTGGGAGCCTCTTTTGTGAACTGCAGAAGAACAATGTGATTTTAGTTCACCAAGAAATAAGAGTTTTTGCTAGTTGGTACAGAAGGCAGAAGGTACAGAAAGCCCTTCAGTTCTTCTACATCTCACATACAGACACAGTTGCCACTTGGAAAAAGGAGCTTTGGCATCTAAGTAGTGTGGCCACCTAGAAGATTCACCACCTACCCATAGAACTGGCTGGGTGTCTCAGGAGCATATGGCCAATTCCCAGTGAGTAGTGTAGGTGAGCAAGGCTGAGGACTGGAACTTAGTCAAACTTTTTATGCTCTATCTTTGAAGGTGAAACAGGGGACCTAAAAATAGTATTAGAAGTTTCAAAACACGTAAGAAATTTTTTTCAACCAACAATGAGAGAGTATCACACACCCACCAGATGGATCTAATTACAGGTTGACAATATGAAGTGTTAGTGAAGTCTCGGAGCAACTGGGATTCTCCTACATGGCTAGTTCAAGTGTAAAATGGTACAGACACTTTGGAAAACTGGCCACTTTTGATAGAATTCCACTCATAAATATATACTTAAAAGAAATACATGCATACTGGTTAGTCCAGGTTGGCGTGGAGATCCCATCCTTGTGATCTCAACTCAAAGCCTGACCCTGCCCATTGACTACAATGACCTTCAAACGCATGTGCCAATGAAGTAGCAACCTGGAAATTCATTTCTGGAAATCCTTGGGAGATTAGCTATTCCCCCAAATAGATGCCAGACTTATAACTTGTAATAGGGAAGGAAAATAATGTTGTAGATACTATTAGTTGTTCCCCATCTTCCTCATTAGCAAAACCCTGGCAGTTCAGGCAGCACTGTACTCAATTCCAGAGGCTGACTTACACACAGCTTGGTCTACAAGCCAAACATACTGATCGTCTTCTCGTTTGCAGTGGCTGGCGGATGAGCATGTGAACCAATTCTGATGAATGAGATGTGAAGGGCTAGCCGCTGAGGACGTGGTAGGAAAGAATTTTCTCTTGGTGAAGGGATGGAAGAAGATGCCTTTTCTCTCCATCCTCTTTCCCACCCCATATCCTTCTTATTAGGGATGCCGTTTGTTATGTGAAGAAAATACTCTTGGAATCCTAACATCCCTCTTACACTGTAAAAGGCATCAGCAACACATAGATATTAGCAGAATGTAGAGCAGATATATTGGGTCTTCTGTGACATCCTTGAGCCATGAACCCACCTGGGAACCTTGTACATCTAGCTGAGTGATCAATAAAATTTTATGATTCATGCCACTGTTAATCCATTTCTCAGCTACTTGTGAATAAATGCATTCCTGATGCAAAGCATAACATAGTCAATATCTTACATCTTCATGGCATTTCACATTCTTCAAAATACTTTCAAGTCATCACCTCATTTAATCCTGCCAAAAATCCTAAGAAGAGGTAGTACAACTATCTCTTACTGGTTTACGATTATTACTATCCCTCATTTTACAATATAAAAACTAAGCTTGAAAAAAAATTAGTCTAGTGCAAAAAAAAAAAAAAACTAGGACTAAACCTATTCAAGATCCTTTGCTTTAGTCCAAGCATTGACAACTATGGTTATGGGACAAACATATGACCACCCAAGAATTTTTGTGTGTTTTTAAATGGTTGGGGGTGGGGAGGATGAAAAAAGATCATATTTCATGAAATTCTAATGTTAGTGTTCATAAGTAAAGTTTTATTGTAATAATACAGTCCTGCTTAATCATCCACAACTGCTTTAATGTTACAATTGCACAGTTGAGCTGCTGGGATAGACTGTATTTCCCACAAAGCCTAAAATACCTGGCCCTTTTCAAGGAAAGCACACCAACACCTGCATTAGGTGCAATCATAAAATTCATCTTCCAGTAAAAACCAGGTAGAGCAGTGAGGCTACCATATTTTATTCCCTAGCATAGTAATCTGAAGTTTGGTTTGCTATTTGAATTTTTTTTTTCACCTTCTGAATATACCCTACTGACAGTTTCATAATCCCCAGACTACCCAGATAGGAGCAAGGAAAGGTCCTGACTAACTGCTAATTAATCAGTCTGGCTTGAATTCCCCCCTCAGTAAACACCAGAACACATCTGTTTGAAACAATGTTTTGATGAAAAAGTCCCTCAATCATAAAGAAAAACTAACATCACAGACATGCCATTCTGCGGGTAGTTTTTCTTTGCTGAGAGTGGCCATCACATGAATATAAATGAATCAGGCTAAATCTAGTGTAAAACACACTAAAGACTTCCTCTGGAGAGAGATTATGGCCACTACATTATGCAAACCAAGATTATGCAAATCATAAAAAGCTGATATGGTTAAATAAGACACAGCATTTTACTTCTTAATTGTTTCCTTGGTTTTGCTCTTTACAACATAACACTTAACAAGCAATTGATTTCATTGGATGAAAAAATATGCATGCAAACATTTAAGACAGTACCTTGTGCATATTTTGTGCTCATTAAAAATTAGTTCTGAAATTCCAGGAATTGTGAGAAAGAGTATTTCAAACTATGTAATTATTAAAATAGAGGGGGGAGGTATGAATCTTCAGCACATAAATACTCAGAGACGGCATTCTACTAAAATTCATCTGAAAATAAATTTTTTCTCATTTTTGTGGGTTTGGTTTAAACCACTTCATAGAACCCTCATGACACGCCGTAAAAGATACAATGCCAGCTTTATTCCAGTCAACATGGTCTTGCCACAGTTTAAACATCTTTGCAGTATTACAAAGCAGAAGCAACACGCTGGTCTGCAAAGATTCCTGTAAGAGTTTTAAATTAAAATTATACTCACACCACTATCATCAACAGGTCGAAGCATGGGTCCTCCACAATAAGAGGTTCTTTTTAGGGCTTCAGAACTCTTGGCTCCCTGTCACCCAAAGAGCTCAATGTTTTGAATTTATCCACTCGCAGTGCTGCCTGGTTCCCTGGTAATTACCAGCTCCTGAGCTGGGCTGACATCTCATGTGATAGAAGTACACCAGCAAAGAAGTAAACACAAACAGCTGTGTTCGTTCCAGCAGCATTCAAACCTTAAAAAAGCAGAGGAAAAGTTGCTGAATCCAAAAGGAACAAGCTCAAGGAGCTCTCTCAGCCTTCTAGCAATAAACCTAGGAGCTACACCCCAAAGGTCCAGACATCCCAAAGAAATGCGATTGTAAAGCATGCAGACTTTGAAAATACAGTGGTTGACAATTTTCCTTCTTTCCTAGGAAAAAAGCTTTATGTTAGAGATTGCACATTCATGGGAAGAATTCATGAGATTCTAGTGTTAGCAAGGAAGCAGATGACTTGAAGATGATGGAATGAGAGAAGGAATCGCTTCTCACTGACAATATCTTTGCGTCTTTTGCTAACCTGCGCATGTGTAATCTAGTGGAGTAACTGCATTCATTAAGTTTTTAATATTACATATTATCAACCAAACATATTGTGGATAGGCCAAAGTTTGTAAAATCACGCAATGCAATTTATGACTTCTAATGAAATTCTTCACTTTCTTTCATTTAACAAAAATACCATCTATGTGCTAGACACCAAGGATGCAAAAATAAAAGATGTGGTTCCTGCCCTTGCAAAACCTTGGGTCTCACCACACATGGAGATGCACACCAGCAGTTGCACACAATGAGTACATAGTCCAGTAGGAAAAGAGGGAAAGATGCTGCAGGATGGAGGAAAGAATGATCAGGATTTTCCACCCTATAGCCATTGGCGTCAATGATAGACCCCTGAGGTCCTGCATGCATGCCTGATGGTGGGCACCTGAAGTGTGGTGTGGGCATGTGTGAGTGGGCACACCTGGGCCTGGAGAGACTGCACATATAAGAGCAGTGGCAGCAGAGGACAGAGTGTGACAGCAGAGGACTGTGCAGTGGGGTGCAGCAGAGACATCACAAGAGAACGCCAGAAACCCCAGAGAAAGTAAAGATTCTCAGGGGGCTGGGAGGCCTGCCAGTCTCCCAGCTCCCCCCTACCCTGCACCTGGTTAAATCATTAAAAACCACTGAGGGCTCCTTTACCCGTCTGCCTGGATCATAGGAAACCTGATCTGTGTCATGCTGGCATGCAAATGCCCAATAAACACTGGCACATATATTCCCAAATGTATGCCACACCTCCTTGCAGTCACCTGGAGACAGCATTTACTGATTCAGGAATGCTGCTTTGGTTCACCAGTGGGAGTTCCTCTTTTGGAATCAGTTTACAAACTGCCAGTTACCTAGTGCTGTAACAATGCTATATAAGAACCCCCATATCCCAGCAGCATACAATAAGAGGTACTTATTGCTCATCTACCCAGAGGGGTCCTAAGGCAGCTCTGCTACCTTCCCTGGGCTCATTTACATGTGGTGTCAGCTGGCTTTCAGCCGAGCTCAACTGACCTCGACTATAGGAACAGTGTAAAGCTCCTCTGTTCCATGTGTCTTTCATCCTCCATCAGGCTAGCCCAAGCGTGTTGTCATGACAATGGCGGAGGTTTGAGAGAGTAAGCGACAGCATGAACATGTTGGCCTCTTTGGCTCCAAAGGGGCACATCCTCACGATCATTGCCATCTATTGGCCAAAACAAGTCACCCTGCCAGTTCAGAGGCAAGGGATGGGGAATGGACATCACACTTTTTAGTAAGAGGAGCTCAAAGTCAAAGAGCCTTGGAATAGAGAAGGGTAAAGAATAGAGATCGTCATTGCAATATACCGCCGAGTCACACCAGAAATGCAACCTCTAAATCTACTTCTCTTGGCTTTAACGCACCTCTTTCATTTATTTCAGATGGTTTGGTCATTACCCAAAATTAACCCCATCCTCACAAGTCAGGTAGCTGCTATCACTGAATAAAGGGATGCCACCTCATGCCTTTTCATGTCCCCTGACAAACGCTGACACACGGCCTGGTGAGGGGAGGTGCACCAATGACAGTTATTGGATAAATGAACAAACACAAAACACAAGTGTTTTGAGTGACAAATGCATATTAGGATATGCAGAGTGTTCTCACGTAACCATTTTGAAACAAATGCCACATTCCAATAAGTAAGTGACACCCCTGTGTTTGCATTTAAAAAAATGATCCATCCTATTTAAGTTATACTACTACTACTCAAAACATGAACACTGTAAACATTGTTTACTCAACATTGTAAAGCAGATACTTTATTATACTGACCTTAATTTTAGCTTTTGTTTTTTAATTCAGATTTCTACAATGTATTTTCCAAGCTCTCACCCATCATTTTTCAAATAATGAAGTCATTCTACAAATATGTATTTCCTAACCTCCAGCTGGGTATTGTGGACTGATCTACCATAGACAAGAGAATGACTCAAAAGGCTAACAATGACTTACCTTACAGGACTGTTCTGGGAAAAGTTACATGATGGATTTCTTGAAGAATGGTGTGCTAATGCACGTTTTGTAATATCAATTCTGGGAATTTTTAAAGCCTACTTTCTCTCAAAGAATCCAGACTTTTCACATATGGTTGGCCAGATAGTCTAGGAGTGTAAATTATGCCCCAGGAGTAAGTGCATTGCTTCGAGGGAAGCATTAACTCTTTTAGGGCACTTGGGTTCCAATTAGAGCACTGCAGGAGGGGAGTAATTTCCCAAGTAGTACTCCAGGAGACAGAAAGCATACGTGCAATATAAATTATTCACAGGGAGTCATTTATGAACCCAAAAAATATGGTTTATTATCTTATCTATTTACACAGTATCCTAGTAAAGGAAAGGAGCAAGAAAAGAAAAATAGGTGAGGCCAAAGATGCTAAAAGTTTTCCAATTTCCCCCAACTTGTCAGGGACAGAGTTTTTCAACTCCAAAAATTGCTGGATAAGCAGGATTGTCTCCTAATTAGTGACCTCAGGATTTGGGGCTCTCCCCTTAAAGTTTCTGCTAGTTGAGAAGGGGATGATCAAGTGAGGTGCCGCAACGCAAAATCCGAAGCCTCAGCTGCCTCCTCCTGGTCTCAGTCCTGCTGCTAATGGAATGGTGGATATTGGGTAGCTGCTTGAAACAGCCAGATTTCACATTTATATTTGCTGCTTCTTCCATTAAACCGATAAACATTGATGAGGATTCATTACTTGATTAATTAATTTTCCCACACAGAGGAAAAGGGGAGAAGGCAATGGGGGACAGTTGTAAAAGGACAGATGGCTACCCTATTGTTCTGTCACCAAAGTTGGAAGTGGCCAAATAGTTAATCTATTTTAGGTGTGAGAAGTCTAGATTGAAGTTGATAATATATAATTAATACATATCAAGTTGGAATATTTTGGCTCGAAGGTTCAAATGTTAAGTCCTTGTCCTAGAGTCAACTATTCTCTATGGTAGTATCTTTACTATTGTTGACAAATTTGAATTCTTTAGGAAGGCTCCAGAAGCTGTGCAGTAGACACTTGGGGGTCTACAAAAGAACTGGAATACTGATATCTTGATTTTTCCACGCAAATCCCCTCATCTCTCTCTCCATATCTCTGTGCCTTTGTGATGAGATCCTGAACACCTGCTGTCTAAAAGGAAATCACAGAAATATAATGGCCTTTTCAGGAGGGAAAAAAATCTATTTAGTGCTCTGCTCTGTCTGGGAGCTCTGCTATTCTCTAAAAGGCAGCAATCGACTTCTGTTGAAAGTTCTGTTCTCCATTCAGCCTGATAGCAACCTCTGGCCCCAATAAGATTCCAACTGATTTCTCTGTATTTTTACGTTTTTTCTCTCCTCAATGAAATATACTAAATCCCAATTTGAAAGACAGATGACACAAACACCACCAATGTGTTCTCCTTGCTGTTACCACAAGTGTGCATTCATACACACACACACACACACTAGTGATGTATATGGACTCCACACTTTCTTGGATTGTAGATGATGGGACTCACTCAAAGAATGATTTGGATGAGTCACTCTCTGTCGTAGTCTTCTCTGCCCGTAAAAACACAAGATTGAACTAGAAGCCCCAGAAGCCTTCCAGGACTGGAGTTTCATAATTCTAGAACTGACACATCTCCTTGAAGTTACAGCTTTAACCTAAGATGGAGTCAGCAAATAACCCAATCCTCTCCTTGTCTGCTTTTGTATGGTTCATGAGCTAAGAATGGTGTTTACACTTTTAAATAGGGGGTAAAATAATAGTATTTCATGACACATGAAAAACATATAAAATTCAAATCTCAGTGTCCATAAATACAGTTTTATGGAAACACAGCCATGCCCATTCACTTCTACATTATTTATGACTGCTTCAGCAATGCAGGGTGGAGTTGAGTGGATGCAATAGAGACTGCAGAGCCTGCAAAGCCTAAAATATTTACTATTTTTTTTAAGATTTATTTACTTATGCATACAAGCTGGGGCACAGGCCAGAGGCGTGGAGTGGTGAGAGGGTTCACCAGAGACAGAGTGGGGAGCAGAACAGGCAGATCAACAGAAATACACTGCTGAGGGGAGCAGCGGGCGAGGCAGGAGAGATCTGCCTCACCATGTGGGAATCTCCCCGGCTGGGCATCGAACTCCCGTCACCGCTGCCAACAGCTCCACAGCGCAGCACTTAACTGCTGCGCCACCAGGGAAGCCCAAATATTTACTATTTTTACAGAAAATATTTGTAACCCTACATCTAAGCCATTAAACCATCCACATAGTAAAAAATCTGCTGTAACCCTCTTATCTAACTGAAGTTTTCTTTCTGGAAAAGAGGGACATCATAAAGTTACCAAAAACAAATTAGTGGATAATTATACAATCTGATCCTTATAAAGGAAACGGCTGGAAATCATTGATAAATCTACCATGTCAATGGCAGAATTGATTTCTTATGAGCAAAAAACTTACTACGAAGAATTTGTCTCTTCTGCTTTGCAAAGGAGTCATTACAATCTATTTCCTTTTTTTTTCTTTTCTCTTTTTGTAAGTGGTCTGAAGGCAAGCAGATTTATCTTTATGAGTAATCGTATCATTGATGAAAATGATTGCTAAAAAGCAAGCAAGCATAAAACAAATCCCTGCCCAATAAAGTGGTGACTTTGAAAAGGAAATTGCTCTGTTCCAGTGACAGATTCTGTTTCAACGGCTGTAAGCCTCCCATGAGGGCGTCTTGGGACCCAGGTCCCTGGCCTTTATCCGCAAAGCAGCTGCAGAGGCCCCTGGGAGTTCAAGGAGGATGTTCTGTGAAGACCAACGCTGACCCACCGCCCCACGGCCTGCAGGCTGCATGCTCAGCTTTGGATCTCCAGAACTGCCTCCACCCAGCCTGGGATGCCCTCTTACGCCCCCTCCGTCCTGCGTTTCTTCCCCAATCAAGTTTGAGTTCCAAATATAGTAATCCTCGAGGCCCATAACTTCACAATACCCTGACTCACTTTTTACCATTTTGTTTGTTTTTTCTTCCCAAGGAGGGTGCAAACCTCGAGCACAGAGACAGATCATCTGAGACATCTTTCCATTAGAGAGCCACAGCGTTAGAGAGCCACAGCACGGCATGATGAAGATGATGATATTGGTGACATGGGAGATTAGCAGGTTTTGAAAGCTTTTTTCCAAGAGATGAGAGACTTAACAATCCTTGCTTTTCTCTCTCTAATTCTCAGGAAGGGTTTTCTAGAGGAAAGACTGAGATCTAGAGGAAATGTGAGAATTTTTTTTTATTTGAGATAACACTGGCTTCCAATATTATATATGATTTAGAGAGATAGGATCGCCCCCTTTGGGTGTTGTTATCACACCACACCACCACCAAGACTCCTGTGGTCTCTACCACAGGCCACCGAGTCCATGTGAGAATTCTTAGCAGGGTGTTATTATTACTCTATAAGGGGACACTCTCCCTAAGCAGAGCAAAAGCGGTGATGCAAATTGTTCTCTTCTGGACTTTGCTGAGGAATAGCTTCAAATCAAATACATATTTGTTTCGTTAAGAGAGGAGAAGATAGAATCATGAAGCTAAAGGGGCCTCTTTTAGCATTTGGGAGGTTTGAGATTGTGACGTCAGGGCAGTCAGTCATTGTCTGTGGAGGAAGTTTATCAGTTATCAATTACAGTACATTTAAAGGGTGGACTGTGTTGTCAGAAGCTTGAAAAGTTTATGCTTGTCACCTTTTCTCCATCATCTCAATGATGAATGCAATTGTGCAAATCTTTCAAAATGAGAAGCATTTGGTTTAACTCTCCATTAAATTTCATATTTTCGCTCATATTACTGTTTAAAGTCAATTAGTAGCGTTTCAAAAATAAGTCAGTATTTTGGAAGTGCTTTAGCCCTGCAACCTGCCGAAATAGGTGAGTCTCTTGGTTTTACTCTGAAAAAAATTATAAACTCATTATAGTCATCAGACAAAATAATAAAGCTAACAGAATCAACCTTGGCTGCACTTAAGCAAACTGAGAAATATTTTTAAAATACCAGTCCCTGGACTTCACTGCCAGGGTCCAGGGACAGCCCTGGGCATGGGTATGTTTTTATAATCTCCCCAGGTTTGTGAAGCTCACCCTTGAGCATCTCCCATAAAGGTTATTAGACACTTAACTCTACGGTAGATTACTCGCGTGCATGTTTCCTCTGCTTAGGGTGGGACATCTATGAAGAGCTCCGGGTTTTTCTTGTTCATCTTTGAGTGTTATAATAGATACAGTTTTGCTAACTCCAAATTCCTGCTTTAACACAGCTCCTTCTGGGGACACGAATCCTGAGGAGAGAAGCCAAGGATGGGCCCTAAGAAGTTCCTTAAACCAAGGCAGCCATTCTGTGCCATATGCCCCCAACAACCTGCACTTGAGTTATAGTCCAAAACCTTCCGATCTGTAGGGTGCCCAGCACCCAAGAAGGAAGCCTGAGACAAAAGTGCAGTTCAACTCTAGTACCGGTTAGTGCCCAGCGGGACCAACTGAAGCCTTTCACTGTAGGAGTTAAAGTGTGAGATCAGCAGTGAGCTGGGCAGTTGGTAGCAGGAGCAGAAGCCAAAAGACACCCGGAGCAAAACAGCGAGAGAGCCGAGCTGAATCACCTTGGTGGCTAAGCCTGTTAGTAGGGATCTCAGATGCCTGCTGCTCAAGGGGCAACGAGATCACCCAGTCACAGAGCTGTCTCCTGAATGACCTTCCAGTTCCTGAACTTCAATCCAGTTTTCGTGAGGCCTGGCTAGGTGGCCCTTCCGGAAGGCTTTTTGGAGACACGTGGCTGGTGAGTGGTAGAGATTCCGGTCAGCTTTCCTTCCACCGTAAATTCCCACTACTCAGGGGAAGCTCTGTGGAGTCTATTCTTTACAGCCCCCAAAAGTCCAGTCAGCACCATTCCCAGGGTCTACCACTTTGCCTGGCACACAAGGGCCAGCTCACTGTAGGTGCTCAGACAGTGTGGCCATCCCCAGCGAAAAGTCTTCTGAGAATGAAGAAATCATTCATTCTGACTTGAAATTCCAAAAACAAGCTAACCTAGGGGAAGTATATGAAGCCGATTGCACATTCCATTACCAAATGCAGCTACATTTCTACCATCAACATATCAACGCACGACGTGCCACCAACTGCAGATTCACAGAGCGCATCCTAATTTCACCCAAGGTATGTTTGGACGACTTGATTTTCACTCTGCTTAATCTTAAATCACAGTAACATTAGTAAGAACAATTTTCCTCCCACATGAGCTTCACTGACAAACCTCCAAAGTAGCTGATCTTTGACTTTTAAAACGTTTAATAATACATGATCTTCCCCCCACATTGCCACACACATTTTCTCTGTCTATTGTCTGTATCAGCTACTTGAAGAACACATACTCCCCAACAACCGGATGAGTCATAAAATAAGAGGTACATGGATGTAAACTGAGCCTGTTTACGCTTTCCCTGACCCCAGCGAATAAAATAAAAGAGGTTCCATCGAATTCCGGTCCAGTGGATTACGAAAAGCAGGTTTCTGCTTAGCAAAGACATGCATTATTTAGTACATTATTTTGAAGGTAGAGCTCGTTTCATGCCCTGTGTGCATGAAACGTATTTATGGGTAGAGTCATGTGGAGGGTGTGTAAGGACTTGCCCTCCTCATGTCCTCTACAAAAGAAGGCTCTGGCTGCTTCTGGTGGTAAGCTCCCAACAAAAGGAATGCCTAAAAGATCTCACCTCTCCGGGACACAGTGCACAGGGCTGGAGGCTGGGTTCCTGCTCCCTGCAAACTCAGCACCCCAAGGAGAACTTTCTCAGGCTTCACAACTGCATTTTCGGAAATCTGGACAAAAGCAGGTTTGGCCCAACCTGACCTGTTCCTGATAAAGTGATCTTATGCCTCTGGAATTGGCTTTTTGAATGTATGTGCCTACCCCACGTCTGGTGTTAAATTACGACAGCATGAAAATGGAGCCTAGGACTGAGGAGCCGGCCAGCCTCAGAAGCCTTCTTCATTGCCTGCCATGTAATACATGATATGCAAAGCCTCTGACTTCAGCCAGCAGATATTTGGAGACTGTGTTGGCCCTAAACTAATGGGGACTAAACTAATGTGTGTTTAGGTCAGAAAGCGAATCAGAAAAGCCACTGGAGGGCACGTCACGGAGTGAGAGCCCTATAAAAGCATCCTTACTCTCCGCGTCCCCTGGCAAACACTCGGCTTCCCTCACTGGGCCGCTCTGCATCTCTCCTTCCTAGTGCTGGAACTCCGGGCCAGCAGCTCCACTCCTTGCAGCTGCCTTCTGCCCTGCAGAAAAGCGAGAGGGCTAGACACCCACGGAGGAAGGAAAGCCTTCGACAGGCGCGAGGAAAGCCCTGTGTAGCCCTCCAAACCACAGAGCGCCCTCCTTCCCAGCGCGGGGCGGGGGGCGAAGTCTAGCTTGGGCGCCGCGGTCAAGTTCGGATTGCCGGCTCGGGTCGGGTCTACGCGGAGCTCCGCACATTCCTCCGGATCTACCCAGCGAGGAGGCGCGAGCCGGGCAGCGTCTCCATGCGCTGAGCGCTCTCCCTGCACCCCGGGGAGGGGCGCCTGGCGTCACCCGCTCTTACCCCGAGCCCCAGCCTCAGGAGCTCCGGCCCCTCCTCGCTGCTCTCCTTTCCTCCCCCACTGCCGCCTACCGACCCCTCCCCTACCAGGGGCCCGTCCCTCCCCTCCCCCACCCGGCCCCCCAGCCGGGACTCTCAAGGACCAGCCTGCGCTCCTGGCGCCCTCATGTCTTCTCGAGAGTCAAGGCGCCCATTGACGTGGTGTCTCCTTCGGATTTTCAGGCAAGACCTCAGCTCCGGCAGCAGCATCAGCCCGGCCGGTCTCGTGCTTGCAGGCGCTGCGCCCAGAGAAGGCGCAGAGCGCGGCCGCCGCGGCTGAGCAACCCGCTGCGCCCCAGACCTGCGCAGCCCCAGCTTAGAGCGCGGCGCGCGCAGCCGTGTCACCCCCCACCCAAGGCAGCGGCGGCTGCAGGGACCTCGACTTCTGGGGGTGCGGGGAACCGACGGGGGAGCTGTCGACATCCCTCGTCCTTCTCTCGGCGGCGGCGGCTGGAGCTTTGGCCGCCGCCTCCAGCGCGACTTTGCCGCCCGGAGTAACCCCAGGATTTCGAACTCCTGCCCCTGACCTGCTGGGTGGGGCTTCGCGCTCCTGCCCTCGGCCCGGATGGGTCTCCTGGCTGGGACTAGAGGCTCCTGGAGTTAATGTCCAACTGGGGGTCTGCGGAGACCCGATCCGAGGTAAGTGGGGGAACAGGCCGAGGTGGAGAGGGAGGAGGACGCTTGAACAGGAGGTGGACTCGGTGGGCTGCGGGGACGCGGGAGACTGGGGGCGCGGCTGGACCTAGAGCTGGCGGTGAGATAGGACAGAAGACTAGATAGAGGGAAACCGAGGCGCCGGGATGTCAGAGGAGAAAGAGGAGTTGAACACTGGAGAGGCCAGTCTTCCGGAGGGGCAAAGATCTCTAGTGCCCTCGTGGGCAAAGCTCTCTAGAGTCCCTGATACCTCTGGACCCCGAAATATCCGAAATAGGCAGTTTCCCTCCCCGACTCAGCGGGGCGCTCTTCTGTCAAGACCGGGGACTGTCTGGGGTCTTCCCTGAACCCTTTGCGACCGAAAGTGCTCTCTAAACTTGCGGCTGCAAAGATAAAATTACCGGAGTGTAACTTACTATGGAACTTGGTTTGGGTCTATGCTGAGGCAAAGCGCAGGCCCAGGGGCGGACTGCTGCAAAAAGGTGGCGAGAATCTAAACATAGAGGGCTCCTCTCCTGCGGGCGCGGTCTCGAAAACTGCATTCCTCGCCCTTTTCGGGACCCGGTTGCTTGCACTTTCCTAATGTCGGAAACCCCAACTAACCGTTCTGGTCGCGATTAGGAGTGGGGCTCACTGGGCTGTCTGGGATTCGGATCTCCACCTCCGACAGACTCTTGAAACTCCTCAAGGTCTCCTCTCCTGTTTTCTGTGCCAGTATCACCCCCAACGCTGCCTTCCGCCACATCAGGGCTGATTTTGCAGCGATTTGGTTTCCAACCCCACCCGGCGAGGACTAACCTAGGAGTGGCAGAGAAAGTGGGGACTTTCGCGGGAGCTCCCAGCTTCTAGGCGCCTCCCTTCTTTCAGATGTGGCGAAACTCTCCCGCAGAACCGACGCGCCCGCCCCAGGGAGGCTACCCAACACCATGCTCCCCAGATTTTTGCTCTTTGGCGGGGACAAACAATTCTTCGGGGCCGCGATGTGAGCGTGCACAGGACTCAAGTATTCAGAGGACGAGACGCTGCTTCCAAAGTCACGCACGCACCGCTTCCCCCCAAAACCACACAGCAGTAGCTGCTGAGCTGCCGCCCCGCTGGTGCCAGCGCTCACCCTTACTGTTTGGCCACACCTTCGCTTTGGCGGGGTGGGAGAATGGTGTCGCCTTTTCAACAAGTGGCAGGTGTCCGGGGAGCCCGCGGGATCCTCAGCCCATTCCCGAAAAGAGTTCGGGTGCCCCCGACCTGGGACTCAACCTCGGGCCCTTTATTAAACAGAGCCCTTCCCCAGACTGTCTACAGAAAGCGCCCCTCGTTTTCTTTTTCCTTCCCCAGTAGCTACCGGGCTAATTAAGTTCCCTGCCGGTCTGGGAAACGAGGCGCGGTTGAGAAAAGCAAAACATCTTTCCTCGATTTCTGTCCCTTCCCCCAAAAGAAACCCCCGGGTTTATAACACTCCCCACCGGCCCTCTTCCCTCTCCCTGAGAACTGCACTTGAAGGCAAAGCCCAAACAAATCTCCCAGCCTGCCAGTCACTGGAAGATGCGGGGGCACCGATGGCGGGAGCTCTCGCTCGCGGGGAAGCTGTCACTGCAAGGTGGGGAGTGGGGGAGAGATTTCTAAAAGCAGGTTGCTGAGGAACCAGTGCAGGTGAGAAGGGAAGAGACACACTGAGAAAGGATGGGGAGGTAGAAACCTGAAAAGCAGAGCTGCTGGGGAGGGTAGCCAGAAGTTTCGGGGCTCACTTGGAGTGCGGGAGATTGCAGGGAGAGCGCTTGTCCCCCGGGTTTTGTTTTTATTCCAAGATAACTAAGCCTCCCCGCCGCGTGGGCGCTACAGTACTCGGGCGGTTTCTGGTGCCCCCTGGTGCCGGAAACCCACAATCGCCGGGCGGCGAGCGGCTCCTTTCCCGCGGCACTTTAGCTCCCGGGGCGCCCTTTCTGCACCCCGGCCTGGGGGACGACCAGGCACCCGCGTCCGGGACACGCCCCTTTTGCCCCGCAGGGCGTATTGCTCCCGGGCTCCGGGGGCGGGGGGCAGCCTGCAGGTACAAGAGCGGGTGCGGGGGCACCTGGTGTAGCCGACTTCGGGAAAATTGCTTCCCGCACGTGGCAGTGCGTCTAGCAGTTCGCACGTGTAGCTCAGAGGGAGATGGTGACAGCAGAAACGTCGCGCAGAAGTGCTTGGAGAAAGCGATTAAGAGACTAGCAGGAAAGCCGCGCGGAGTGTTGGGAGGGAGGGAGAACGCTAGATAGGCCCTAAGAAAAATGTTCCAGTAAACCGCTGTGGGTGCCCTGATCTCGGACGCGCTCCGAGTCCTCCCCTCAGCAAACACCGGAAAGTTAACCGCGGCTCGGACTGGAGCGCTGGGTGCGGCGCTTGGAGGGGAAAATGCGCCTTGCGCGTCTCCCGAGGGTGGGAAACCTCTTTCGTGGCCTGCGTGCCCGCACCCAGCCGAGGGCGGGAACGGGAGCCTGGCGCTTCCTCTGGCGAGACAGGGAGTTTTCCACTGTTTCCTTTTCTGCCAGCCTCGCCACACTTCTAATTGAGGATCTCCACGTCCAATTTAAAAAGCCCTCCGTCGGCCAAGCAGGAAAAAAAGGAAAAACCCTCTTAATGCTGAAGGGAAATCTGGTGCCTCTGTCGCTTCCTGCTGGCGGACACCGCGATTTGGAATGGCGCATTAACCCCGCGCCTCCCTGCTCCTCGGGGCTGCCAGCCATTTCGCACGCACCCGGGAGCTGGCTCCCAGGCCAGGCGGTGGGAGGGCTCGCCGCCGTCTCGCAGTCCTCTCAGCTAAAGCGCCTCGCCGCGTTCATTTTGCTTGATCTGAGCGCTGCGCCGCTTGGGCCCGCGCCCCCAAACTCAGAGCCTTTGCTTTTCCCGGGGTTTGTAAACCAGCCAGCGAGGCATGAGGCGTCTGGAGCTTCTGGTCGCTAGGAGTTCCTAGTCCCACAAACTCCCTGAGCCCAGGCGCTGCAGCTTGTGGTGAGCGGAGCCAACCCAGCGCCTAAGGAATGGAAAATGCATCCGTCTCTGCAGCGGTGGGAGGTGGTTCCCCGGGGTAACCTTTCTGGGAACCCCGGCCTGAGATCTAAATGGAGATGGGGCGCCGAGAGCGGCTGCAGAAAGGCAAGAGAGCATTTGCCTGGAGACTCCCTTACGCTCGCCGTTGGAAAAAAAAATTCCGTTTTATTTGGAAGTGAAGGGATAATCAGTTGCATAAGTCTCCCAGTTCACTTGAAATTTCACTTGGAACACGGGTCACTGACTTTGGGAAGGGACTGGGTAGCAACACACCCAGGTCCTCTACTCCATCTACAACCTGGGTGCGACACGGCCCTAAGTTGGCGCCTTTCCCTTGCCCGCCCTGGGCTACGTGGTCCTCCTTTCTAAGGCGATTGAGAAGCTAGGTGGAGCCCCCTCGCAGAGACTTACCGAGCCCCCACCCCGCGCCCTCTTGCGGTCTAGGCCCTCCTGCGCCCTTGCGCCTCCCAAGTGACGGGTACCGGCTCTAAACGCGCAGCCACGTTTGTGACGGAGACTCCTCTGGCTGATGGCTATTTAGGAACAGTATCCTCAGAGTTGCAAAAATAAAATCCAGAGACGGTTATACCACGAAGGATTAAAATTTTCAAAGACAAACGTAATCCTTACCTAACCGCAGCGGTAAAGCTTTTGTTGAGCACTCGATGCTTCTCTAGGCCTTTGCCTGCGTTATTGAATGCTCATAACCTTAATAGCTGGAACTGCTATTTTAAACGAGTTGATGCTGCGAGAAGTTAAATGACTTTATGCAGATATCTCCATCCAGGCAAAAAGGTTTCAAGTCTTTACTAACTTCTTGTTCACGAGACAACATAACTTGTTAGGTAGGAATAATAGAGCGCGGGCGGGCGAGGGGGGCCAGCGGGCGGGGAGAGTGGTGGCAGAGCGCCCCTCGACCTAGCTGGGAGCCGGACCCCTGGCCGAGAGGATGCATTAGATTTTATTCCTGAAATGACAGGCCGGTTGTGCCTCCTTAAGTCAAGGGTGGTTCCCCTGGCCTAAAGAAGCTTCGGGCGGAGGGAGGGTTAAGTCTCTCACAGGGGTGGAGGGCGTGGGGTGAGGGCAGATCTGTCGCCCCTCACCCCATGAAACTGGGGCGGAGGGGAGGAGGGCGGGGAAAGACCGGCTGGCCTGGAAACGTGGTGTCACTTGTTGGGATCGGTTGGGGCAGCAGCCCTGCTCGGAAATGTTCGGGTGATGGAAAAGGGCAGTTGTGCGCACAGCCGTGGAGCACTGGGGATGGAGGTCGGGCAGAAGACTGAGAGAAGGGCGGGTGATGCCCCGGAACCCCTGCGCTGCGGCCCTGGGGAAGAGCGCTGGCAAGTTTGGAGAGGGACAGCAGGCCCCAGGGGGGTGCCGCGGCCCTAGGCGTCCAGGCTTAACGCGCATTCTGCGGTTCTCTCCCCGCGGGTCTGCTCAGGTGCCGCCGCCGGACGGGACTCTAAGATGAAGTTATGGGATGTCGTGGCTGTCTGCCTGGTGCTGCTCCACACCGCGTCCGCCTTCCCGCTGCCCGCCGGTAAGAAGCCTCCCGAGGCGCCCGCCGAAGACCGCTCCCTCGGCCGCCGCCGCGCGCCCTTCGCGCCGAGCAGTGACTGTAAGAACCGTTCCCTCCCTGCTGGGGGGTCGCCGCCGGACCCCCACGCACCCCACCCGCCGCTCGCACGCACCCAGGCCAGCCTCGTAGGCTTTGAGGCCTCCCGCACCCAAGCGTAGTGTCCCACAGGCGCGGAAGCCCCTCACTCTGCAGGGCTGCGGGCCCTGTAAATGACACGGAGTGATTTGCCCAAGGGTATCAAATGTTTGTGCTGTCCGTTTAGCGTTGCGATGAAGAGATACTCTCCCCAGCACCTTAGGAAAACACGCAGTTGTCCCCTTTTTCACGTGGTCATCATCTATACACATGCGGGCTTGTTTGGGGGTTTGTCTGTTCTCCCTTTTTCTCTGTAAGCTGTTTGGGTGTGCCCCGCTGTGCTGAATTCTGGACTCTGTTACATTTCCATCCTTAACTACCTTTGCAAAGGGTGACGCCCAGTTTTCACAAAACCAAGCCAGTCTGAGGAAATGCACAGGGCCTTGAATTCCCGAACAAGCATCTAGGCAGTATCCAAAAAAGTGTTCAAAAAAGCCCCTGTAGACAGGGGCTGTAGACAGACTTATAGGTAGTATTAGGTGGATGGGGTGGGGGAGAGGGGCAGGTCAGGGGGGCTGCTGAAACTGTAATTCAACCTTCACATGACAATGCTAATTCTTCAGAGAAGAATGTGTTGCTCATACTATAAAATAAATCTGTGATTTCCCTCTCAAAAACTAACATGTTAGCACCAATAGAGCCCGTTTACTGTGACACAATTTACCTTACAGTCCTCAGAAGTGTATCTGTTTCATAAAATGAGGTCTGTTATATTGCAAGTTAGAGGTTATTGGCAAGGTATGCAGGTAATGAAAACAGCAATAGAAAATTTGACGAAATTCCAAAATAAAGCCACAGTGAGGTGTAACTAGGGGGCCATCAAGGCTGCCCCCCACTCCCACCTCTTACCCTGTAGATACTTTGCACTGGAAACATACTCATGGGGGGAAGCCACCCCACAAGTCAGCTACTGCTCACCTGTGGCCTTGGGCACTGTGATGTGCTTACTTTACGCTTAATGCTTAATTGCAACACCTCTTGCAGAAGTCCCAAGAAAGAGGGAAGGTGTTTTATAAGGTAATTAAAACTTCAGAAGTGACTTAGGCTTAGAAAGAGAACATGGTTGACCCCTTGAAATTATGGTAACTGTTTCAGAGTTTCTGTCAATTGTATAAACCTATTTTTAAAGGCTTTGGTTTCAACTGTGAATTTCTCTCTTAGTGTATGCAAATGTTTCTCTAATAGAAACTTAATTTTAAAATTTTAATATAGGGTCATTGTCTTCATCATAATATCCATGAAAACTAAGTCGTTTTTCATTCATTTAAACATCGTAGGCCAGAGGGACAGAAATACAGCAATGATAATAGCTCTCTGGCCAAGACTTTCAGGAGAGAAAAATGACGGTGCCTGACGGCAAAGCTGATTTGATTAATTCATAGAGGTTTAATTGGCCTCTGAGTGTGCTGTCTACCCCGGCTTATTTAATGCTGGCATCTCATTCTGGCCCTGCTTTCAACTCATTCTGTGATTTGGAGCAAGTTACTTTATAATGTAATGAACAGTTTACCACTATATATTAAAGAAAGGTCTTTCTGCTCCAAAATGTCAGTAGCTGTGAGATTTGCCCCCGACCTTCTTGTTCCTCCCTAACTGTCCTTTGGGAAGAGACTCACAGGGAGATATCCCTCTTCACTGGAATCACTGAGGAACTCTAAGGAATACTAGTGCTGGGCCTCACCCCCAAGAGATTCTGATTTAATTGATTTGGATGTGGCCTGAGCAGCTGGACTTTTAGATTATTCCCCACGTGAATCTAATGTCCAGTCAGGGCTGAATCACTGTGACTCAGTAATACCCTAAGAAAAGATGTGCCTCAGAAAAGGTACAATAATCCTCCTGATTGTGAAGGAGACCATGCTTGGAGAGGGGGTTTACTTTTCTGTTTCTAGAACCGGTACTGAGTCATCAATGGGCAAGATTCTGACTACTGTACTCACATTCAAACCAGCAGAACACACTCAAATCTGTTCTCTCTGTGGGAAGACCCAGTACACCCTAGAGGAAACTTGTGCGAAGTGTTCTCACAGAGACACTGAACTGCACTCTAAGCCAGACTGACTTCTTTCCAGGTATGTTCAATTCAGTAGCAAGCTGTCAGTGCAAGGAAAGCAAAAGAATGACAGTGTGCAGACTTTGAACACTCAACCAGTGTCAACATGCCCCGTCACGGTCTGACATTTATATCCTGCTCTGTATACCTTGCAACTGGTTAAAGCTTATGGAGAAAGACATTAAGCCACTCATTTCATCTGGAAATAGAAAGTACCATAAATTCTGGTCCTGCTTCCCTTTGAATGCTTGTAATGTAGTGATGGCGCAAAACGTCTTTTGTGCCACCCTAACAGCCCTTCTGTGCTGCTCCATTTCCACATGCTCACCTTTAAGGGTATGTGTATCCTGCTGGCTTTAATGTAAACGAAACTGTCCGGATGGAATGCCTTACATTATCACAAGGTGAACTGACCGCAGAGAACTCATAACTGGCTTCCTTGCCTAGAGGTTGTGGGCCACTGTATGGAAGTGGACCGTGGCCGTCTCCTGCCTCAACTTCAAACTTGTCTAGACTTAAGGTCTTGTGATTTGGGGGAGGCTTCCGTGGCTTTTTCCTTGAGCTATCTTTGTTCTTTGATTTTGTTTTTTTGCCAGTATTGTCTCCAAAGTGTGATGAGCAGGCATGAAGAACCTAGAAGATAAAACTAGCAGATATCATAATATTTTAGAGCTGGTTTGGTTTGGAAAGCAACTGTCCAAAATGCCAGAGTTCCATGAAGGCAGGAGGCCGGGCCGCTGAGGCCTGGACCAGGTTTCCCTAAACCTCTGTGATACAGAGCATTCCACTTTGCTCCCTAGGGGGAAAGAGGAAGGTCTTCAACTAATGACTAAAACCATGCTGTGCAAGATTACGTGAATTTATTAAAGGTTGATCATATTCATACACGTGTGAACATTCTAAATGTATTCGGCAAATAAAAGCATAAAGTGCACAGGGTTTTTCAAATTCACCATGGAAAAGCACATACTCATTGAACAGATATTTGCCATGTGCCTGTATGTGGGAGACACTGTCCTAGGAGCGACAGCCCAGGGTACACATGATAGACAGAGCCCTAGACACGCTGCTCTAGGAACGGACTATGCAGTATGCGTGCACGTGTAATGCAATTCAGTAACATCAGAAACTAAAACTAAACATGAAGGATCTTGGGCAGGGAAGGTGGCCTTTTTGTTTGATCAGAAGTCATCACAAGAGTCTCTGAGCATGTTAAATCGCAATGACAAGTCATCCACAATGCCTTGTAATAAAATTATATTCCTCCAGTTTGGCAGCCTGTCACAGATTTTCCTATTGAAATAAACGTATCAGTCCATCTGTTAAGTTCCCAAACTAGTCCACAAAAAGCTACACAAACCATGTATCACTGAACTGTAACTCACAATACTGTTAAGCCAGAGTCTTTCCCCCGGGGCTTCCAGGTCCCATAATCTGGGGGAGGGGGGTCGTCACAGAGCAGGAAATCAGACTTCTCAACAAGCAGGAGTTTGAGTTCTCACACTCAGAGCAGAGTGCAGTTTGGGTCCCAGCCTTAGTGCTTAACCATCTGTTTACTCAACATCTCTTAAACCTCAGTTTCCTCACCTGTGAAATAGGGACACTAAACCTGCCTCTCAAGGTTTCTGTGAGGGTTAAATGAGATGATTTGTAAAGCCAGTCACCTGCTCACTCTCTTTATTCCCCACTTTCATTCCAACGGCCCCTTCCCACGAACCCAGCCACCATCTTTTCTCCCACCACGGCCTTTCACTTTGGCCTCCACCAAGATACTGCTTTAAATGGGATTTCAAACAGCACGGTGTAGTACAGAGAGCGAAATGAAGGCCTTGCGGGGAAGCTATTTTGGGCCCCATGTGATCAGTTGGTCAGCACGTAGGCAGGCCTGCCTTGCTGGGCCTCTGCCCCTGGGGTCAGCACCCGCTGGTTCTTCCCGGGCTTCAAGGCTCCTTCTCTTCCCCATTCTTTGAGGCCATTTACTTCCTGTGGAATTTTTCCACCAGGTTCCAATGGTCATGTTAGGCACAACCTCTTTCCCTCCTAGGGATAAAGGAGTCAGGTAGGCTAAGCTCCTTTATGTAAGTCGTGACGGGAATAGAGTCTACCTGTATTGAGGTAGAGTGTTTCTGTTTTAAATAATCCCAGCTGGATATTTAATTTTAGAAGTTTCATAAAACCAGCAAACAACTTCAGTGACCTTTAAATTTAGGAGATGGTTCAGCCCATTGTTACACCGCTAAGGAAGCTTCTAGTGTAGCTAGTGAAATATTCAGTTTTCAGATTTAATGTTATGGAACATAAAATTCAGAATAAATAAGAAATAGCCATCTATTGCTTTTTATTGCTTTCAAGGGCCATACGTAGGAAAGATACTATAATAATGTAACTAGCTAAACTGGAAGGGAGCTCTGCTTCTTGGGACAGGCCTCTCAGAGTGAAGAAATTACATGTCAGACACTTTTCGGAGACATTGATTCCTCACTTGAGATCTGAGACCAACATCTTAGTCAGGTCTCAGCCTAGAGACCTATTTCAAACTGCTACTATTTAGATAAATCTATTTCAGGCCTAATCTGAATTGGCCGTTCTTAGGAACTTAGACTGATCCAACAGCCCAAGAATCATGCTCAAAAAAAGCCTACTTTTACTGGTGTAAAAACAAAGATGTGTGCTACCTCCCCCTGCTAATGTCCTTTGTTTATTTAGCGCTTAGTGGTCCATAGCAACTTCATTCAGTTAAAACACTTATCCCTTAATTAATCACTTGAGCTCAATCAAGAAATGAATAATAAGGGTCTTACATATGCTAGGTGCTGTGTGAAATCAAAAAGGCAAAATTGTGAGCTTAAAGAACTTATGACATAGTTGTAAACTATAGATAAGCAAAGGGGTCGGTGGACTGTCAGAGAGCTATGTCTGTGAATCATTTACATTAGCTGTGGTCATGGTAAGAATTCCTAGCAATGAGGTCACTGGGATTTGGAGGTGGCGGCAGGAAAGGATTCAAGGAAGAAAGAAGATTTGAGCTGGTACTTGAAAGATGGGTATTATGGAGGAGAGGGGAGGGACAGGGGCACATTGTAGACTAGGGAGAAGCTTGGGCAAATTTGTGACTACGATATGGGGAAGGGGCCGGTGGAGGTACAAAGAGGAGCCAGCAGTGGGAACAGGTGGCAGGAAATGGTGTGAAATTTAGGATATCTTGGTAGGTGACACCCAGATTATGAGATGCTGTTAAATCCAGGAGAAGGTGTTTGCTGTCTTGGGGTGACAGTAGGGCACCGGCAGGACATCTACAGCAGCTGGGTGGCAGCAAGCGGGATTGTAGTGCAGAACCAACTGTCTTGCTGCAAAAGTTACTTAGGTGGCCAGGCTGAGCGTGCATGGGGTCTGGGGCATTGGTGCAGTTTTCATTTGAAGCGTTGTGCTCTTGTTTTTAAAAGCTTCTAGGAATCTAGGAATAAGCACAATGGAATCAACCTATTAGTCCCCAGATAAGCAAGAAATAAAATCTTAATATTAAAATCAGTGTGAAAACAAAGGTCAGTCAAAACCAAACCAAATAATTAAGGTTAGTAGAGAGGGGTGGGAGGGTAGAGAGCAAAGGGGGAGAGGGGACCTAATGGACTATGGGGGAGAACGATGGGGCCTTGCTGGTGAGTACGGTGTGGAATATGTTTCTGAAGAGGTATGACCTATACCTCTGAATCATAGACAGAATTATAGACCAGTGTTTCCTCAATAAAAATTCTTAAACTGATGTGTGTGTGATAGCACCTCTTAGCTATGCATGTAGTTAGACTCGGTTTTTGGCAAATAGGTCTTATGCCTTGTCCTAAAGTTGATGCCTGATCTTTACTAGACAAGAGGAAATACTACTACCCCCATCTCACAGGTAAAGAAATAAGAGCTGCTCGAGTTCACAAATCTAGTTAGTGATGGAGCCAGAATTCAAACCTCAAACTTCTAGTCCCAAAGCTGATATATATTTTTCCCTTAACCCAGACTGCACGCCCATATTAGTAGATTAAGAAATGCATATATTGGCTTGCCAAAAATAAATTCATTAATCCTGAAACACAGATTTCCAGTAAAGTCAAAGGAATAAGCTCATAGAAACAGAGAATATTAAATTCCTATAGGCCATTGCTTTGATTTCTGCTTGGACCACAGTGGGCCTAGGGCCGTAGCATTATTAGCTACTTCTAATTAGATTTGAGTTACTCCAAGACATTTTAAAGAGAGACACATGAATTTCTCTACATATTCTGATAATACTGATTTTTTTTTTTTTTTTTTTTTTTTTTTTTGCCACGAGGGAAGGCCCCCTAACTCTTCAGGACCAAGTGAGGCCTCCTGGAAGGCTTTTGGAGACTCTTGAAGATATTTGTCTTTAGATCACTCCTATTCTGCTCAGTCACATGGGAAGCAAAGTGACTGCCCCGGTGCCCCCCGATCTCCACAGGAGAAATAGAAATGGGTTTGCACAGGCAAGGTGTGGTCGCCGCTGGGAATCAGAGACATCCAATACAAACACAATTTCATTACCAGCCTCAGGAACTTTAACATTGATATAACACTATATAACACTATCATCCAGTAGATAGTCCATGCCCAAATTTCCCCAATTGTGGCAATAATATCCTTTGTAATTTTCTCCTTAACCAGAACCATAATTTGCATTTGATTCCTATCTCTGTCCCCCTTTAGTCTAGAATAGCTCCCAAACCTTCTCTTCCCCATGGCATAGAGTTTTGCCAAGCCCAGCCTCTCTTGCCTGCTATTCAGCAGACTACCCTTCAATTTCAATTTGTGTGATTTTTTTCCATGTGATTAGATTCAGGTAACATCCTTGAAACATTAAGTTCACAAAATTGCGTCATCAAATTAGGAGCCACCCATCAATTGCGTCATCAAATTAGGAGCCACCCATCTCAGTTTGTCTCTGGAAGCCTTGTGTGTCTGATTGTCCTTCCTGGCACCTTAGATAGGCCCAGAGTGAGATGGCTGAGAAGTCTTCTCTTCTGAGATAAAGGGTGACTGCGAAAGAGAGCATGGGAAGGAGAGCAGCAGCTTGGGTGTTTCTAGACAGACCAGCACATGTAGAAGCTGAAGATCTGGAAATTGATTCTTTTTTCGTACTTATGAACCTGCTCCCATTTGTTTTCCATCTAGTTTTCAATTTTGCACTTATAATTAGTTGCCTTCATTAATTTTTTTAAATATCTGACATAATGTTGCATTATAATGTTATATAAGTTACAGGTGTGCCTGGTTGAGTGCCTTCCTTCTCTTAAGACTACCCATTAGGCTCTGTCGAAAGTCCTCATGTGACTCCAGAGGACAATGTGCCCCAGTTTGAAGACACACTATGTCATAGTGGGCACAAAAATATTGCTCATGTGCTGTGGATTCAGTTGATATTTGTGTGGTTAATTTGGGACATTTCTAGGAACCCAGAAGAGGCAGCACAAACTCCCGAAACAGGCCTGTTCCTTCTGCCCACAAATCACGAACCTCCATTCCAGGGGCTCCAGCCTCTCCCCTGTGGAACATGCTAGACTAACACGCCACCAGTGTCTGCATCCCCTTTGGGGTACTCTTACCTCATCTAGAGCTGTTGATCTCAGGCCACTGACTCCTTATCCTGAAGAATTATTACAGCCGTGAGTGAGGGTGAGGACCATTCAGACTTTAGGCACCGCATGGTGCTAAAACCTTTTCCTTCATTATTGTAAAGGTGGCGCTTGCCCCATTTCAGGGGAAATTGGTATTCCAAAAGGGTTCAGCCACTTAGCCAGAGCCTGGGCAGAGGGCAACCAGAGCCAAAAGCTCCTCTCATGACCAGGCCACAAAATCACTTCCTGGGGCCGAGTATGGGTCTTCCTAAAGCTCTGGCGCATCTGTGAGGAGAAACATCAGGTGTTGGGGGTTTCTAGGAGCTTTCATTGTTGAATGGTACTTACAGCTGATTACCGAAGAGTCTGAGATTTCAGCAAAGTCATTCTCTGGCAGTTTGGGGGGCGGGGGCAAGAATCCCTTACATCTGAACCCAGGAACCTATCAAACAGGTTTAAATGATAGAGCCCACTTTTCATTCACCCCTTATTTTCCTGTTAGTCTCTCCTCTTCCTGCCTGAACCCTTTTACCCCCACTCAGCTGGCCACTGGCGGGGGGGGGGGGGGGGGGGGGGGGGGGGGGGGGGGGGGGGTGGGGTAAGGGAAGGGCTTTGCAGAAGCCCCAGAGGAATTCTGGGCCCTCTCCCCCCTGTGGACAGGGCTTTGTGAAAAGAAAGAAGCAATGGTTCCTTTGCTTCCAGGTTCAATCGGGGCTTCCCCTTGGAAATCCACCTGCCTCTGATAACACCACAAGGGATTATGTCTCCAAGTGGCTTTTTGTGCACTTAATTTTATTGGGTAACTTTCTCACTCTTCCCTGTTAAGTTATTTATAAGGGCAGCAGGGGAGCTCATGGTGTGAGTTCCTTAGCAAGGCGTGTTTACTGCTGCCTGGGAGTGCTTTTAGCTCACACCATGTATGCATGGATTAGCTAACAAATGGACTCCCTGCTGGGTGTTTTCTTGACTTAAAAGCAAGAGAATGGATATTTTCTCCCAGGGAAGTCATGCCTTATTACTGTAAAATTATTAACATAACTGTAATAAAAGTATGGCCCACATAGGAGGGAATAAGAGTAGGGCAATCAGAATCTGAATAACAATATGAATGTGCTGTCCTGTCTCCTCCTGAGTAAGGGGTTTGGGTTGTGAGTTTTGTTTTTTGATTTTGGTTTTTTGTTGTTGTTGTTTGGTTTTTTTGGGCTATTTGTGTTCATGAAGTAATTTCCATTACATTTAGGACAAATTTTCTTAGTTAAGCAGTAGGATAAAAATTCAAGATACACTATGCTTAATAAGTATGTGCAATGTTGGTCAAAGTAGGTAGAGATGGTAAATAAAGTGGCATTTTGGTGGGCAAAGTGACTTTAAAATGTAAACCCAAAGACTCCTTTTTTTCTGTATTATTATTAAGTTTGCCATGGTTGGTCTTTTTCTTCTGCCTTGAGAGGATCCAGAAATGCTTCTTTAAAACAACAAAACACTGATGTTTTTACAACTCAAATACTTTTCAAATAAACCCATGTCATGCCTTACTGTTAACAAACCGCTGGTCGTGGAGAGAATGTGCTGGTAGCTCTGGCCGTGGTCACCATGACTTAGTAAATTGGCTCCGCCGGTGATTATTCTTAGGATATGAGATGCTGTGGACCCATCTTGATGTTAACCCAAGAGTAGCCTGTGGCCAGGAAGGCCTGTCCAATGCAAGGTGAATGCTCTGTCCAAAATAGGAACGCCAGGACGGGCGTTGCATAACATAAGAGGCATCAGCATTCGGGGGCTTAGCAGTCACCTGTGGACATTGCTTTTAATGAGCTCAAATAAGTGGCAGAATCAACACCTTTCAGTAGCAGTCAATGGCACACCCTTGAAGAATTTTTCAGAGAACTGGAACGTTATCATGGACAGGCACTGCACGGTACAGGGGTCACGAAAGAGCCAATAAGGACATTGCTGACAGCCTCCGAGACAAGGCGCGCAGCCCCATGATCCATTCAGAAGCCATAAGCCAGGACCACCTCCCCGTGCTTGGAGCAGCAAACGCAGAAATGAGCACCATAGAGATTTTAAGAAAATGGCGAGTTTAGTGTTGGACTTCGGGTGATGGAGATGGAAGGATTTTAGCCTGTTGGCATATATGCCCTCTCAAAAGTCTCTGGCTCCATCTCTACCTTTTCAGATAGAGCTGAGGCGTGACAATACCACGCTCAAGAACCAGGTGTTCAGCAGCACAGATACAGGGCCCTTTCTACACATATCTCCCCAGTCCTAAAAAACGGGCACAAGAAGATAACTTGATGGATCTTCTTTGGTGGTGACTGCTTCAAATGTACCTAAGACTTCGAGCCAAGAGGTAAACTGAAAATGTTGGGAACTGCTGAACCTAAAATACCTCTGTAGGGTTTTTGGGGGAGCGCTGATGCTGCTGAGGCTTCAGCAGGAGGTGGTCTTCCTCATGACACGTGACAGAAAGAGATGTCAGGCAACCCCTTCCCGCCAAGACTTAGACTGTCTGGCTTTAGCGCTAGGGAGGGCACCAGGGAGAGTCTACTTGACCTCGGGAGGATTAAATGACTAGTTCAAGGTCATCAGGCTGGCCAGGCACTGACCTGGACTGGAATCCCAGGCTGTGTCCTCTCCAGCTCTGCAGCAAGAGCCTGGTCAGTTGGTGCCAGAGTGTGTTTGAGGAGCTTCCGGAGACGGGGCCTCTCTGTCTGAATCTGCTGCCGCCCTTGGCTGCCGCTTTTCCGGTTTTAACTGGGCGCTGGCCAGCTGTACCTTAGAGTGAAATGCAGAACCACAGCAGCGGAGAGCTGCCCCTGAAAGGCCTGGCTTTTCCCTTTCTGAAGACAGTTTACTGTATTCTGTGGCCCATGGCAGCCTAATTTTAGAATCGACTAAATGTACTTCAGTTTAAACTGAACTTCCCGACAGAAAGTCTCTTTCTTCCTTCCTGTTCTGAATTTGGTTAATATGTGCAGGTGAAACCAGAAGATCGTGCACTTGTCCAGAATCAACTCCCACACGCCTCCAGTCTCGAAAAGCTACATGGCAGGAGGATTTTTACTTAAAAACGAATAGGCAGCGTGGAGCACGAGAACAAGCTTGAGCTTTGAAATTAAGCCCGCAAGTCCACATTTACTAACCACACAGCGTTGAGTAAATATTTATCTTCTCTGAGTCTCAGTTTCCCCGTTCATAAGGTTGAGAGAATATGTGATCCCTACTTTAACCTCACAGGGATTTTCGGGTTTAGTTACCGCTGTGTGAACGTAGGTATCGTTCTTTTAACCTGGTAATATATTTAAGTGCTTCAAAGAAGATTTTACTGAAAATACAGAATGATCCTGTAATTGTGAAATATTAAAGACTCCGCAGTGTAGTTCTTATAATATTTCGATACTAGTACAAGAAAAACATTTTTATACCACATGAAAAAGTAAAACATGAAAAAGTAAAAGTAACCTGTTCTCAACAATGACCTAAGTTAGGAATCTTGAGAGTTTGTCGATCTTAAACTGATCTTTTCATATAAATATACATGTGAGGTTATTATGCATATCTAAAATATACATATACATGTATATGCATACATATATGTTCATTAAAGAGGAGAGGAAGAGAACTTCTATTTTTCATATACTTGTTCTCCAGAGTAGTCTGTACTTTACCTGGGGCACAGGTATACAATGAACATCGAGTTAAATGTGTCCCACCCCAGGTTTCTCACCTCCTGTCTACATACAGCCTTTTTGGAGAGACTCTAGATGTGAGGACCAGGTGCCCAGCACCTGGGCAATCCCAGATTCAGCATTCCTGGCCTCACACTGAGCATCTAGCCCCCACCCTAGAATGGGGCACAACCTGGAGTGAGGGTGCCGCTTCCCAAGCATCTCTCAGCTTTGTGGCCTTGACTTAGTGTTCACCCCTATGGACCGTTGCATATTAACCCTCGCCCTTCCAGTACTCTGCCACTGGATGCTTTGCAGTGAATTACAGAGGCTGGTCCTCCCGAGGAAGAAACACCTGAACCCTCTCTCTGGAGCCCAGCATCCTTGATGCTGGCTCTGGCCTGGAAGATGCTCCTCTAAGAGTGGGCCGTTGTAGGTAGTAGGATCCAGCCCTGTCTTTCCTGGTGCCCGCGGGATTGAAGGACCTTCCCACCATCCTCGAGTCCACACCCTGTCTAAGTAATACGCTTTCTCCTCACAACTTTGTAGGCAGCCTTGTGCTACCTCCCTCTAGGGTGCATCGTCTGAGCACATGCGGAAGGCCAGCTTCGACCCCAGCCTGGCTGGAGTGAGAAGGGGGACTCCTTTGATTAAAAAATCAGTTAACCTGTACTATTTCTGAGAGAAATCTGATGTTTAGGAGAATTCTTCATCTAATGAAGACAACTTAACCAAGATAATGTTTTGAATTATGTATTTTTGGGGTTGGCTATTACAGGGAGTACTCTGAGGCTTTACTGTTGTCCCTATAAAAACCTGATAAACTTTACAAAATGATCAATACTGTTTACCCCCATAAGCCAGGGTCTTATGAAACGTGTCTTCAGTGAACGGTTTGTTCCCAGGGTCATGCCGTGGTACATGGTTTCATTCGTTTAAATAGCACTGTTTACACAAAGGACACATCAAAGTTGAAATATTTTGAATAGAATTATGCCAAAATATTTGGTTGCACACTGAAGGATGAACTTAAATGCATTGGAGTATTTTGATTTTTCATAAAGGTTACCTTTTAAATACATGTCTTCCAAGCTAGACCCTCCAAATGGGTCTGAGAAATGAGCACGTGTTTGACCTATTTTTAAAAAATGATGCTCCTCTTTTGTGGTTTGCAAGTATTCTACTATCAAAGTGTAGCTGACATTCTGCCAAGTCTTTTATAGGATAAAGAAGTGACACATTATTAAGTCCTTATTTAGGGAACTAATCCAAACCCAAACCCCTCCATTTCCCCTCAGCTGGGTGAATTCCTGGACGACCAAGGCAGCTGTGGGCTTCTTGGTTCATCGCAAGTTTATTGGCCTGGGCTAGGGTTGAAGGCTCCTTAGAATTTTTAAGGATAAACTCAGTAAGGTGTGTGGCTCCTGCTGCCCCCCAAATGCCCAGTGTTGTGGAACCGGAGTCTCTATGAATGAAGCCAGTCAGCATCAAAAGGCCTGAAATTAGGAATTTAGTTGGAAGAGAGAGGCCTGTTTGCTCTGTGGTTTGGAAAGATACTATTGTCCTTTTCTGGTCTCCAAAATTCATATCCTTGTAAAACTTTCAGCATGAATATTTATGATTTGCTCTATTTTTCAAGAATAGGAAGAAAGGGGGCTGGGGAATCCTTTGACTCAGTAAGAATCCCATATGATCTGCGCTTGGGGCTTTCATCAGTATTTCCACGTTATTAACAAGATAGGAGATTTTCCCATCTGAAGGAGTTCTCATTAGCTACACCCTTCAGGTTAACACGTCAAACCTTTACTGACTGCTTTCCAGGTGTCAGGAAGCCTTTTCATTGGCGCTCAAAGATCTCTGTACGTCATCCAAAAGCAGGAATGCTGCCTGCACTCACGCCGCCCCTGGCGTCACCCCGAGAAGGCCAAGTGGAACTGAAAATAAGGAGACTAAATGTTCTCATAACACAGTATAAGTATGTCCCAAACATTATTTAGGACTGCTTATACTAAAATTTTATCCACTATTTATCTGAAATTCAAATTTAACCAGGAGTCCTGTATTTTATCTGGCAAACGAAGCCATGCAGTCAAAATATCTCAAAAGGGCTGGGAAATGTTTTTTGGGAACTTTGAAAGCATCAGGCAATAAATAACCTTGTAAGTGCTGACTCAAATTATTATTGTAACTCTAGTAATCTTATAAAATTATGTCATTTATCATAGAAATTGAGTCTCTAAACCAGTGTAAGTTGAATTTTGTAATTGAATGCTCTCCCATTAGTTTATCTTCAGTTGATTATTTTTGGGTTTTTTTTTTATTACGTCACTAGTGTTTTAGAGGGATAGGATCTCCCCCTTCACGTACTGTCACCACACAACACCCTCCACCAAAGCACCCACAGTCCATCCCCCAATGCTCCCTCCCTTTTTCTCGCCTGTCCCCTGCTCCTCTCCCTCTGGTAGCCTCAGTTATATAGTTAGATTTCTAGGGTTTGCTGCTAGTTTGGCTCTATCTGGGCCTTGTTTGATTTCTCCATATTCTGCATAGAAGCACTTCGTATGTTCCAGGTTCTTTTTTTTTTTTTTATTGTGTGTTTGTTTTCTTTTTGTATTCCCCTTGGGTAGCCCAACACCAATTCACCCGTGATCCATCTCCATGGTCCCTTGTGTTCTTTTCTATTCCATTTTGTGCCCTTTTCCTCCCCTCCCCCCCACACACACTGATTGTCTCTCTCCTATTTGGTTTCCTTATAGTCCTGTTATAAGTGAAACCATTCAATATTTTTCTCTTTCTTTCTGGCTTATTTCACTGAGTATGATCCCCGCTAATTCCATTCATGTCGCTGCAAATTGCATGTTTTTATCTTCTTTGAATGCTGAATAGTATTCCATTGTGTATATGTACCACATATTCTTGATCCAATCATCTATTTTTGGACGTCTGGGTTGCTTCCATGCCTTTGCTATTGTGAACAGTGCCGCAGTGAACATACGGGTGCATGTATCCTTTCCGATTAGTGTTTTTGTGTCTTTTGGGTAAATTCCCAAAAGTGGGATTGCTGAGTCGTATGGAAGCTCCATGTTGAGCAGGTTGAGGAATCGCCATACAGCTTTCCATAGTGGTTGGACCAGTTCACATTCCCACCAGCCGTGTAGAAGAGTTCCTTTTTCTCCACATTCTTTCCAGCATTTGTTATTGCCTGTATTTTTAATGTGTGCCATCTTCACAGATGTGAGGTGGTATCTCATAGTGGTTTTGATTTGCATTTCCTTGATTGTAAGTGATGTTGAGCATTTTTTCATGTATCTGTTGGCCATTTGCTTTTCTTCTTTGGAGAAGTGCCTTTTGAGCTCTTCTGCACATTTTTTTAAAGATTTATTTATTTATACATACAAGCTGCAGTACAGGCCAGAGGCGTGGGGCGGCGAGAGGGTTCACCAGAGACAGAGTGGAGAGCAGAACAGGCAGATCAACGGAAACACACTGCTGAGGAGAGCAGTGGGCAAGGCAGGAGAGGTCTACCACGCCATGTGGGAATCTCCCTAGCCGGGTGTCGAACTCACGTTGCCACTGCCGACAGCTCCACAGCCCAGTGCTTAACAGCTGCGCCACCAGGGAGGCCCTCTTCTGCACATTTTTTGACTGGGTTATTGGCTTTGTTTTTGTTGAGTTCCTTGTAAATTTTTATTATCAGTCCTTTGTCAGATGCATTGGATGCAAAATCTTTTCCCAGTTGGTAGGGTGTCTGTTAGTTTTGATTAATGTCTCTTTTGCTGTACAGAAGCTTTTTATTTTGATGTAATCCCATCTGTTTATCTTGTCTTTCACTTCCTTCACTTTGAGGGATGTGTCCTTCAAGATTTTGCTGAGAGGTATGTCGTGTAGAGTTTTGCCTATATTTTCTTCTATACATTTTATGGTTTCAGGTCTTACATCCAGGTCTTTTATCCATTTTGAGTTGACTTTTGTGCAGGGTGTGAGGTAGTAGTCTAGCTTCATTTTTTTGCATGTGGCTGTCCAGTTTTCCCAGCACCATTTCTTGAATAGACTGTCCTTGTTCCACTGCATTTTCTTTGCTCCTTTGTCAAAGATTAGTTGTTCATAGATATGTGGCTTTAATCTGGGTATTCTATTCGGTTCCATTGGTCTTTCTGTCTGTTTTTGTTCCAGTACCATGCTGTCTTAATTATCATGGCTCTGTAGTATAATTTGAAATCAGGGAGTGAAATTCCTCCGTTTTCTTTCTTTTTAGTTAGGAGGGCTTTAGCTATGCGAGGTTTTTTGTGGTTCCATATGAATTTCATCAGTAGTCGATCTATTTCTTTGAAGAATGTCATTGAGATTTTTATTGGGATAGCATTAAATCTGTAAATTGCTTTTGGTAGGATTG
>PVIJ01012285.1:0-50638 GCA_004024925.1 Scalopus aquaticus
TTATTTTAAACTTTTATATTATCTTTCTCATTAATGAATGATTTAAATTAAAATAGAACAAATGTATATAACTTTAAAATTTTGTATAATGAGTTATTACATTACATTTAAACATATGTATATTATTCAATCTTAAAATATTTGGGGGACTCTTCTTTCAGGTTTATGGGACAGAGGAGGTACTTGTCCCTTCCTCCAATCCTGCCACACCTACTAGTTAAAATTTAGCCCTTCAAGTCACCATCATCACACCACTCCCTTTAAACCTTTATTTCTGGGGATGGGGCCTCCCTGGTGGTGCAGAGGGTTAAGTCTCAGCACTATGAAGCTATGGGCAGCCACTGCAACATGAGTTTGGACAGGGAGCTTCCCACATGGAGTACAGGGACAGGGAGCTTCCCACATGGAGTAGCAGAACTCTCCTATGTGGCCTTCTGTTCCCCTCAACAGTGTATTTCAGGAGATCTGCCTGTTCTGCTCTCCACTCTGTCTCTGGTGAATCCTCTCACCACATGTCTGGCCTACGCCCCAGCTCTTGTATACATAAATAAATAAATATTTAAAAAAATTAAAAAATAAACCTTCATTTCTGGGGAGGAGATTATTTATATCAAGCTTTATAACTAAACTATTTCTCTGCTCCTGAATTATTCTAAAATAAAATATAAAATAAAATGTTTAAAAATATATTCAGCTTTTTCAATATTATTATAAAGTGTATTATGTATTTATAGGAGTAATGCAGGAATAGTTATATTTAGCAAAAAAAATAGATTATTTTGCAAGCATTTGTTAAGTAGCATGGACCTAGATATCATATTATGGAAAATTTTAATTAAATATTGATTTTTGTTTAAGTTTTGGTCTGTAACGGGATTATGAGTCTAATAGCCACAAATTTACATGTATAAATAATCAAATTCTCAACTATGTTATACAAGGAATGAGTTGGTACATGAGAAATAGGAACTTGATATAAATATTTATAAAATGAATTCATTAGAAATTTGTGAACCAAATACAGACAAAAATACATCAATTTTTCATAATGTTCAAGAAAAATGTTAAGAAAATGAGTTTTTTAGGAGTTCAAAATTAGATGAATATATTTATTTGAAATTCTGCATAAAGCATGTAAAGTAAGTAATTTCTGCCTTCCACTCAAGGTTTCATCACAGAATACTTCAATAAAAATCACTAATTAGGAAGGGGGCATCCTTTAGAATGACTACACATAGAAGGCTATGAATACCAGATATGATAATTTAGCACTTCTTTTTAACAGATTTTTAATTGAGCCTGCTTTTGGTTAAATTCATTCAACAAAAGGGTAAATATTATCAAAATAGGGTAACAACCCACCTCCCCACCTGTGGGCCAAAATGACAGTGACATATGAATAGAATGACGATATTTGAAAAGTCTAATAATGAAATTAAGTGTTAAATGGCTGCCCAGCAATCTGAAATTGAGCATGCCAAAAAGGGAAATCATTTTCCCTAAGTTTTTCAGAAAGATATATCTGTAGGCCAATAGCAGGTAATCATTTGTTCCATTGTTGTTTGTGTTGGTAACAGCATTACCAGAAGACAAAGGAGCTAACACGAAAGATATGAATAAGTGTTATTGATACTTTTGAATTAGTGGGGAGAAACATAAAGGCTTTAAAGTAGACAAAGCAATTAACTAGATTGGTTGAGCTAAGGAAACTAATAGACAATGATTCAAAGTCCTCCCCAAGCTTTTTAAAAGGAAATATTTAATATTGTCTCCCAGGGATTATATTTGAATAATCTAGGAAGAAGAAATATTAAAAAAAAAAAAACATGATGATGATATAGCAATTAAATGAATTACTTTTAATATCAGAATTCTCAAAGTCCATAGTTACTCATAATGGGCTAAAAAGAGAACAAGCAAAATACCAGTACCACAAAAGAAAGTATTTTTTCACTAAATCTAAACAGATATTTTAGTGTCTATGTGGACATGTAATTTTACATGCCAAGAAGAATACTGACCACTAACAATTACAAAAAAAAAAAAGAGGGGGCCTCCCTGGTGGCGCAATAGGTTAAGTCTCAGCACTATGAAGTTATCACCAGCCACTGCAGTGTGAGTTCGATACCTAACCAACACAGCACAGCAGACCTCTCCTTTCTCTCCCACTGCTCCCTTCAGCAGTGTACTTCAATATAACTGCCTGTTCTGCTCCCCACTCTGTCTCTGGTGAATCCTCTCACCACCCCACATTTTTTGGCCTGAACACCAGTTCTTGTATGCATAAATAAATAAATCTTTTTAAAAAATTGTTTTTCATTTCAAGTCACAGGAGCTAGATTTAGGAAATACTAAATACCTAAACTTCTTTAGAACTAATGGACTTATTAATCTAAATTTAAAGAACCTATAATAAATCACATTAGAAAGTTATAGCAAAAGCAAAAATATTTCCTTCAGTTATATAGCAATAATATTTTCACATTTTATTTACATTTCTTTTCTTACTAGCTTGTCATATATTATTGTAAAAGGCAGAATTTCCCTGTACTATGGGTTTGCTATCTCATATTACTCTTTTAACCAACTCTTGCAAAAATAGGATGAGCTAATAATATCTAAATATACTTACCATCTCTTTTGAATATTATAACTAGAAGGAATCATGAGTGGGGAAATGTGGAATATGTTTAATTTTCCTCAAATTGTTGTGACTTTGCAGAGATGAATCCCCCTCTCCCACTCCAAGCACTATGCACCACAGAGTATATCAATTTACAAGGGAAAGCAAATCATCTTTGAGGTGACACCAACTCGGTGAGAAGGAAATCAGATAGAAAGTGATTCATCAGAAAACAAAAGTTACCTGAAGATATATCTGGATTGACTGATTGACTCAGAAGAAGCAGTTTATAAATTTTACAAGGTCAACATGTTTTGCAGCAGTTGGTATTTCATTATCAGCTGAGGTTAATATGAAATTTTCATATTAAATATTCAAATCATCATATGCTAATGAATTGATATTAAGGTTTCATATTAAATATTCAAATTGCTATGTGCTTATGAAATATAATATTATGAAGTATATCAGAATATTGCTTTTAAATTGACAATAATAGCATCATGATTCACTTTCTTATTATTGAAATTGCTTATGCAATATGAATAGAGAGGAGATGACAAAAAATTACAAAACAAAATCATAAATAAAAGATGATAGATTTTTCTCTTACCAGAGATGGGTTACCAATGTTGTAATTGATTTTGAAATTGGGGCGTATCAAATAGGGAATGTAGAGGTGAAATTAAGAATTGCTTAAATAGCACGGAGTATGCTTTGACATAGAGAATGTGAAGACATAATGATGTAAGCTACTTGTTCTCATTGTACTAGTTACTGACAGTGTCTCCTCTCAAAGAAAATGTAAAAGTGGATCTGACAATGAATCAAAGAAAATGGAGTTAACAATGCAAAAGGAGGCAGTTTACTGACCTGGAAAAAAAGGCAGAAATTTTGGATTTGGATTCAAGAATTAGGATAGAGGATAGGAATGGAAAGTGAGGCAGAAAACAAGGTAGTGATTTGAAGTCTCAACATTTCATCCCCAATTTCACTTTTGTATATTGCATTATGCAAAGATATGGATTGACAATGACAGAGAGATATTTTCTTTAGAGAAAATATCTTAAACATTTAATTGGAAAGAAATTCATAATTTGTTATTGATGATCTAGGAAAACTACAAAACTGGTGGATTTAGGACACCCCAGAATAGTCTTTGACAGTATGGAATTTCAGACTATTGCAAAATGTTCAATTGACTGCCAAAGAATTCCATCACTACATTTTGCTCTGGAGCATTATTAGAGTAGAAATAATTTGTTTCTACCATCCGTAATAATGTTAAAGCAAATATTACCAACATTTGAAGAAAATCTGTAGATGGGTGAGAAAGAGTGAGTTAAACTACTGGTAATACTTACAGCAGAGGAAATAAATGTTATTCCCAAAAATATCTAAGAAATTTCTATATTAATAATCCTATTTTTGTAAGATCTGAAATAATTGCAATGAATATAATCATTCTAAGTATTTGCCAATTCCTCATTTTTCTCCTGATTTTATGAAGTTTTTCTAGAGAATGATCATAAAAGAAGGTCAAAATATTTAAAAAGTAAACATGAGACTCAGGGGTTAGAGCAAAGACATAGCTCCTCTTATTAAGTGTGTTTGGAAATGTTTGAGAGTAGTTAAAAATTGGAGTAGTTAGATATCTGTACAATGTATATGCTAAAGTTACTGAAGGGCTTAAACCACCTCTGTATCTGCGGGGCTTAGCATAATGACTATCACACTTTACATAATCACTCTTGGTTTCCATAAATATTAGTTTTTGGCATTATGTTGTAAATAAGACAATTCAAACCTAAAATATTCCAACCTAATAATCAAAATGTTAAAAAAAATCTATAAATAATACGTTAAAGCCGACACGTTTTTCCCCTGAAAAAGTAAAGAAATATAAAGCAGAGCTCAACATTTAACTCATTAGTAAGCCATTTTCTCACTTCTCTAGCAAACTGTATATCACCTCATTAGGCTTCCATGCAGTCTATAGTTAGTGTCACATCTCTGTCACCAAATAAGATATATGCCATTTGAGCTTCAATGTAATGTGAAGATGCCATTATGTCTCCTTCCTACTGATGTGTGCACAAGTTGGTTCTACAGGGCACATTATTCTCTCCATTTTTTTCAGCCCTACTTATCTCTCCCTACACTGTCTCTATTCCTTCAGCCTGGCTAACTAACGATAATTCATCATTTTTATCCAACTCCTGTGTAAACCCTCTATGGTTTGAGTGTTCATACATAATTCATAGTACTTACAACACATTCCAGTATCTTTCTGACAAATCTACTACGCTGCTCTGTAAAATCTAATGCAGCAGTCATGATCAGAATACTCATGCTGAACTGAGTACTTCGCACAGTGTTTACCACAAAGTAGGTACTCAATAAATATACACCAGCTTGAAATTAAATTTTTTCTTTGTATTTTATATACTATCAAAATATCCATATCAATCAACTGTACATAGAACACTGAGACTGGGAGTTTGCAAATAACAAAAGGTGTGATGTTCTTACTCAGAAATTTCTTGCCTGGAAGATGGAATTGGCAACACAGTTGTGGCTCTTCTCATTGATACCCACAGAAGAACATCAGAGCACTGATGATAAATTATTTCTGTGGTTCTCAGTAGCAATACAGATAGCTGATGCTACATCCAAAATGCAGTAATAGGCATTGATAAATAAAACAAACATTACATTGAGCACAGTAGGATCTGATTCTATCATACTCTTAATTTTGCCAGTGTTTTGCAAGATATTCGTGAAATATATGGTAGTCCAACCATAGATTACTATACTAATTTTTCCATGATACACTCATGATTTATTTGGTAATGAAAATCACTTTTTAAGCAGCATTAGAGAATGATCACTGAGGAATTTCTACTGCAATCAGTCACAAAACTTTTACCTATTCTTTGAATCACTTACTTGTAGATCAGATTAAAAAAAAATGCAAGGTCTGAACAGCCATTTTAAAGTAGCAATGACCTAGTTTTTATTTGAGTAGCTGAAGACTATTATGTCTCTCCAGAACTAACCTCCATCACTTTACAACATGCCACAATATTAAATATTCACAGAAACTCCTTTTCTATCTGTCTTATTTTACTTTTTTGTAAGAAAAAAAAATAACGTTTTTCAGACTAAAAAAACAGAAGACATAATCACTAAAGAGTGAGAAAAGCTGAAAAAAGCAGACAGGAAAAAGAAGTAATTAACAATACATGAATTCCTCAAGGTCAACTACTTCTCTGAAAACATTTAAGGCCGCTGGTTGCATGAGAAAAATATGCATGGAAATTATGGGTCCATGTGAGCAAAAGATGACTTTTATATAATTATTTATAGATCCAGAATGTCAACAGCATTATCCCTAAACCAAATTTATTATTTAACACTCAAACAAGTCACCATTCTTACACACCTGCCTACACATAATCATTGTCTTGAGCAAAGGTGCTGTGTACATACATCCCCCCAAGCCCAATAAAAATAACAACAACAGCTAAGATTTAATATTATTCCTAGAACACTCAAGATGAGTCAAAAAAATCTAATATGTTTTAGCTGTAGTCTTAGCCAGTAACTATACAAAAGTTTATTCATTGAGACTGTTCTATTATAAGGCATAACATATAGGGTAATGTCAATGTTAATGTTACATAGTGAAAAGCCCAAAGCATTCTATGAACCTAAACTATGAATATTTTGGGGAGCATTTCTTCTTATCTCTGTAGGTATGAAAACACATCTACTATTCCCTATTACAAATAAGTATCAGGGTGAAAGCTTTGAATGACTCCATAGAAAATTTCAGTTCCTTACTATTTTTCATCTCATTATGCTCCCTTGATATTTGTCCTGTTATTCTATAGACATGTTATGATATGATGATAATTTCTAAGAATATCTCCAAGAACAAAAGTATAAACTACAATGGAAAAATATTTTTCTTGTTGGCATATCTGAATACATTTGCAAGTTAAGAAGGGCAAACTCATTCAATCTTCATCACAGACCTTGTAAATGGTGAGACTAGAGACTGTCCTTTATCCTCAGTGACAAAAATCACAGCCCCAATAGATGTTTGATCAATGAATAAATGAATTAATGATAATTTAAGATGAATAACTACACAAAATACCTAATATATACAGTATTTACCTCCTGAAATATCTATATATCTATATATAATTGAGGAATAGACTTATCCTTTCTGCATTATCAAAAGCATAAATGAATTAAAAACTGGAAGGAGATCCAAAGGAAACAGAATTTACTGATAATGTTCCAGTTCTTGACCTGAGTGCTAGTTACATGGGTTTGCTCATTAAATTTTTTTCTTGTATTGTACAGTTATGAGTTATATACTTTTTCAAATGTTATATTTCAACTAAAAATAAAAACACATGTAGAATAACTTTTTGTAAAGCACTACTAAAAGTAAAAATAATTATAAAATATTAATTCTGCCACACAAAGTTATATTTATATTTGGGAAGAATGAGCATACATATAAAGATATATAAAGTACAATATTCTTAGAACCACATGAAACTACATTGCCAAAGAGTGGAGCAATTTGAGGATTCTTTAGCTATAGGCTTTTGAGTTGAGATCTGAAGGTAACTGAGACTTAGAAAAACGTTCAAGCGGGCATTTCAAGCAAAAACTGTAATCGTATGTAGTAATGTACAAGTTAAACATTATGAACACATTGACCAATAAAACTGAACCGAGTTTATAGCTAGGTGATAATAGGAAATAATTTAGATTTCAGATCAGAGAAGCAAATATTGAACATATTTGTCAAAATTTGTCTTATATCAGTTAATATTGTTGCCTCCTAGCCCAGCTGGTTTCTGTATTTGCTATGTGAACTTAGATGAAAATATTTTGAACAAGAGTGGATATTTTAAAAATAAAATGAAATTTACATATCCCCACCAAGTTCATCAATTTAAAAACATGGAAACATTCACAAAAATCCACAGATCTGGAAAAGCTAATTGTTAAACATTATAAAAATATCATCATACTAAATGGCTGCTAGGATATGTTATGACCTATCAAATATCTATAAATGTTTCCAGTAAAACTAAAGATAAAAAAGCAAGAAAAATTAATAATAGAGATTAAATATAACAGACTACTAAGTATATGTTTAGATTCCAATATTTTATCTAAGAAATCAAAGTGATGGTTTAACTTGACTGATTATAAAGTAAAATAAAACAATAATAAAAATATGTAGACAGACTTTTTGTGCAAAATAGAAATTCAAAATAAAGTAGAAGGATAGAATTGGAACTTTGTGTTAAATTCGTACATACACATGTGGATTTTTAATGCTATACTCCTCACTTCTGAATGCTATAATGCAATGCTATTTTAATTTAAAAAAATGAAAACAAACAAAACATAGAACTCTAGTTATTTCTACATTGAGAAAGTTATTATATGTGATTATGATAATTACTTTAATCTCTTGTTTACAGAAATATAAAATAATGCATTGAAGCTTCACATCTAATGTCTAGAAAGGAACAACTAATGAAATGGAAATTTAATAACAACAATCTTATTATTTATTACATATTTATATGCCTTACAATTAACAGTCTATCTTTACAACTCATTCAGAATTCATATTAATCATGGAGAGAAGCATTATGATATCTATTTTATAAATCAGTAAGCAATTTAAGAGAAAAAAAATGACTTTGACACGATTATATAGCCAAAAATGGTGAGGAGTCTTTGTCTTGATTTCATGTTCTTTTGATTCAGCACTCTCTATTTTCCAGTTTCTAAAAAGGTTAAAACTAAGAATTTTATAATCTTATGAATATTTTGGGGAATTTGCACTTACAAGATACTAGCATATAAGCAGAAGAAATTTACCATCACTTTGGAAAGACAATCTGAATCTCATCCTTATCTGATAAATTTGAGCTATAGTTTTCTGATTAACTTGCTTAAAAATGGAAAGAAGTATTTTAACCTTAAACATATTATCACCATAATTCTCTTTTTGAAGGGGTCTCTCTGTAATAAAATATCATGCCAATCTTTTATTTCATTTTCTAACTGGGTTTATTAAAACTGCTACTCATTTTCAGTAATTCTTAAATTTGACAACTTTTTAAGACAAATTCATGTTACCTATTAGACTTCCAATGTATTACAGTGTTGGTTTCTATAAGGTATTTTGACATGATTATTTATTATCTTCTACTTTGTAAACCAAATATTTCTATAAATATGTCAAACCTTTGAAAAATAGAAAAGGCCCTTGGTAAGAAGTAACTTTTAGAAATAAAAGTGGATGTGGTGATAGAATCCAATAACAGGTTAGTCATGAAGTACTTGCTTTTAGGTTTTCCACTGAACAAACCCCTTTTGAGGTGGTTGGCTCTATAACTCACTGTTTTCCATGTATGTGGGCTTCAAAATAAATGCAACCATTTAAGGTCTATTTGGTATTCTCAGTTTATTTGGAATGAACTAAGAAGTAGCAATGAAAATAAATAATGACTTACATGCCAGCGCCAAAATAACTTGGCCATCTGTAAAATAAATAAAGGGGGAAATGGCTTCTTACTTCCTTTTTTTTTTTTTTTTCCTAGTTTTCATGGGACTTTCTTCTCAGGAAGTAATGTTCAGTGAGTGTATGCTTGAGTTTTCTGCCAACCCTTCAAGAATTGTAATTAGAACTTTGTGAGAGCTTGCATTAAAATAAAAATAATCTGTATCATTATCTTTATGAATTATGTTAGAAGTAATGCAGAAAGAAAATATACTTGATTAAGAAGCACATGTGATTTAATGAAAAGGCCAGACTCATGAAAGCAATTTAAGAAATGTGAGGATTTGTGCTTATAGTATGTTTCCCCAAAATTACATTTTTTTTTAATTACCCAAGTCTTAAAATGCTACCTAATATATAAAAATTGAGTTCCCTTTTCATTCTTTCATCATTGTGTTCTCCTTTTCTTCCTGGAAAATAAGTTGGCAGTTCCTAAAGCAAACAGCTGCTGGGACATGTAACTGGTGACAATGAATTAGTTGTGAAACACTACCTACTACAGCCCAGATACTATGTTGCTCCACTTAGAACCATTGTCCCACTCAGTGTTTCTGTTATGAAACCAGCACCTCAGAGAACTGAAAAAGTAGTGGTTAAAAATACTTATTTTGAGGACCTCAAAATAACAAAGGGTTACATTCACTCATTTCTGACCAAAACAGGGCACTTAAGATATTTAGCTGATTTTTTTTGAAGGCAATAGTGTCTAACTAAACCATCCATTTTAGTCTGTCTAGGTAACGTTCCAACCACTCTGCCTCATTTGAGCATGTGCCTATATGTATAGAATGTAGACCATGTACAGTGCTTCCATCTGTGACTTAAACTTCACAACAGCTTCATTATCTTTCTAAAACTCTTCACCTGGAGAAGGAGCTGAGCCACCATATTCTAAAAATGCAATGTTTATGGAAGCATGAACCCCATCTGAGCACGCTCCGGATCACCAGACACTGGGCAGCAATGCCCAAAACCTCCACACGCACTCACCAAGTATTCCTTTGTCTCATTTTTGCCGTTTTCTTTCAAAAACCCTTTCAAGTTGTTTATTTTCAAGAATGCAAGCTTTTGGAACTAAAGTCTGTGTCTTCATTGTCTGTAGAAGCATCAACTTCCCTTTCTCAGAAAAAAAAAAAATTGAATATGGCCAATCTGGGGGATATCCAACAGTTGGACCTATAGAGTTCGACAATACTCCAATAGCCAGTTGCTAGATATCATCATCATCTCAAGTCTTATTTCCTAGATCTGTTGAGACCTATCCTTCCCATGCAGGTTATCTGGTAGTTCCAGGGATGGTTCTCAGACAATGGACGATTACAGTTGGTGCAGAAACAGCTCAGCTGCTTTGCCCCGTAGGTAGTATACTTCTGAGTATGTGCTTTTATGTTTTCCAAAGAAAAGGTTTGCTCTCAACACAAGTTTTCGACCCCCACTGTGATAGCAAGTGTCATAAGACTTTATTTTCCCAATATTTCTATTTAGCTGGTCCTACTTCCCAGGATCATCTCTCAAATAAACTACTTGCATTTAAATCTTGGTGTCAGAGTGTGCTTCAGGAAGACTCCACACTAAAATACCTTGCCAGTAGATTTAAAAAAAAAAAATGGTGTAGTATTTAATTATCACAAACCAGCCATGAGTTAGATTTTACCAATACTTACCTCACAGTAGCACACTTATGAGTGTCCAGATACAGCACTTAGGGAGTGATAAAGCCATAAGTGAAATTCTTGTTGGTAATCACAAGGAAAACACAAACATATTTCAAATTCCAAATGAAGCTAATCTTTTTGTAAGCTATATGGTCAAGGTAACACACACACACACACACACACACACACACACACACACATAGAACAAGAGAGTGAGAGCAAGTTAAGCAAATATATATCTATACCCATCAAGAGAATTAATTTTTCTGTGCCATAACAGAAATGATTGGTATTTTGGGAGGTAGAAAATCGTGTAATAATATAAAGAAACTCACTATCTGTTTAAAATACCTAGACTTGTGTGGTAAATATAATTCAGCTTAACCTGTCCAACATTCACCAATATGTACAAAACAAACTCATATATTTTAAAACCTCTCCAAAACTATTGCTTCTTCAGTTAGCTGTCTGTGCAAAATAGGATCACACAAACACATAGTATATGCACATGAATGACAGTCCGGTTGAGGCCATACTGACAAGCTGGGATTTCATAGCTGATTTCTGACTTGAATAATTATCTTAGGAGTTCCAAATATCTCATATTCTATACAGTCTCAAATTAACTCAATGAAAACTTAGAGTTGATACAGGCAATCGGGGTTAAGCTTTCACTTGATCTATTTGATTTCTTTTTTCCTTTTCCTTTCCAGATGACACAAGAGATATTCTTTCTTTTGTGAGATTTTTATGATCAACCTCTGGCTTTTGTCTGGTTCAAATAAAACTTTGATGGGCTGTCTATAGCCTCCATCACCTCTGGCATTTATCTGTATTTCCCTCAGAGCTTGCCAGGAAGTGATGGAGCCAGTTCTTCACATGGACTCCTCCTCTGGAGAGATGCCCAGAGCTACAAAGGACTCCCACATGTGGTAAAAACAGTTTAGAGTCACTTTAATTCCATGAAAATATTTCTGTGTTCTTTTAGATTGGTTTAAACTAATAGAAGTCAAGGCTTTGACTCTCGGCAAGAAAATCAGATTTAATGTTGTTTTAAGGTGGTTAAATTCTCCTGATTAAAAGTCGATGATGGAGCCGACACATTGTTAATTGCAGAAGATTAATGATACCAGGAATAAGAAAATGAGAATGAAAGCATTCCAAGTTCACATGTGATAGATGATGTAGTCATTATATTAAAAGTGATTCACAGAATATATTATCTTCATCCACCTGTCATACCATATCAGAAAGCCTCCTGCATCTAAGGGCAACAAGCAAAACGGCAGGCAACATCACATAAAAAATACCAGCAGGAAGTACATTTGTTGTGGCAGCAAGTGTTACATCCTTATTATCAGGAGATATTACCTGAGTGTCATCTCTATAAACCCCTTTCCATTTGGCATAATTTGTTACAGAATAAAGGGGGTTGTGATAACAACAAGCAGGTGAGGCACAGCATGGAATATATGCAACCCTGTCATTTTAAAACAAAAATAATTTATTGCCTTAGTGCAGTCTATTCAAATAATGGTTGAAGCCCACTGTCTGACTGCATTATTTTCAGGCCGCAGCCTTCCACACAGAAATGTATTAGCCAAATTGTACTCCATCACTAAAATGTGTGTTCATGATTTATGAAAGCTGAATGAATTACTTAAAAAGAATCACCTTCTCAAAAATATTGATGCTAACCTGAAACTGAAATTATTTAACACTAATATATGGAAGGTGGTGGTAGAGAGGTACCTTAATAAAAAGCTTTCATTTAGTTTTAATTGAGATGGTTTCTATGCTGGGGAAAGCTGTTGGTTAAATCACTGTTTTAACGAAGATTTAGTTCCCAAAGTCTGTCTTCCCCCCAAACATAACAATTTCTAAGACATCAAAAGTGCCCTGTCATGTGACATATGCTGTGGTAAATACCTTTTATTACCTTCAACAGAAAAGTAAATAGACTATTTAAATAAACCCCAGGCAATTGGAATCATACACCTGCCTCTCTGCCTACTTTTCTTTTGGAAGAAATTGCCAAGTTTATAAATGAGAGTGGAGCAAGCAGCACTCTCTATAAACACTCTGAGCCTCTGGGATTCAGGTGAGAGCTAGTTTTTGAAACACTTCCAATTACAACACTCCTTTACAGGTATAAATTGGATTTATCTCCATATTTCTGACAAATACAGACAAATATTCTACTTTGCAGACCTCACCTTCATTAAGTTTATTTCCTTTCTTGTTTTTTTTGTTTTCACATTCTTATGTTTTGTTTTGAAAAATCACAACAGAAGGGAACAGTTCCTTCCTAATAACAAAAATAGGGAATAATAACCAACTATGACACTGCACCTCAGATATGGATTTTATTTCCAAGAACACTTCAGTTTTTGCCTTGATACATGGTGGGTATCTGGCCACCCCCTGAATTTTCATTGACAACTCCCTGCATTTTAAGTGAAATCCCTACACCCATTGCTCCCCTCAGCTGTGTATTTTAGTCAATCTGCCTGTTCTGCTCCCCACTCTGTCTCTAGTGAATCCTCTAACCATTTCCCCATCTCTGGCCTATACCCAGCTCTTATATGTGTAAATAAATAAATTTAAAAAAGAAAAAGATAAAGAGGATAATCACTGGAATGAAACTCTTGAGAGTAGCGAGAAAATAACATTCAAGGTATCAAGACCACTCACAAGGACAACTTCTTTTAACAGTAATGGTTAGAAGTGTTGAGTAGCTAAATGTTGGATGACACAGGAAGTTAAGGAAGACACGACAGTTAACTAAACGTTCAAAGGTAAACTTTCTAAGAGAATATATTGGGATTCCCTTACAATATTGAGGGACCATTTGGGATTTCTGGAAAATATAGATATATGGAGTGAACCCAGCAAGCAAATCTGTGTATATCTCTTGAGGTAACAGCCTGTGACTTGGTACAGTCAAAACTTAAGACAATTGTCAGGTGAAGTTTATAACAGATGGGAAGACTGAAAAGAAAATTAAAGGTATTTGGATGTGAAGATGAATATTGATCAGCAAAGGAAACTGGGGCTTGATAAGGTAGAAGGTGGGGTAGGAGGAGGAAATAGGTAAACATGAGATTCTGTAGTATGATTTTATGTGTAAATCAAAGGCCCTTGATTCATATAACCAACTCAAATGTTAGAAAAGTATCTATTTAGGTGGGATATATGTGTATGTATCTGTGAGTATAGGTCGCTAAGATGACCAGACAAGGGGGAGGGGGAGGAAAGTGGGAAATAAAAGCAGGGATACAAATAAAAAGAGAAATAGATCTATTTGATGGAAACATCTAACCAATTGCCAAAATAATAGAGCAGTAATTAAACATGTTAAGCTTCGAACTAAACTACTATTTAGTGCAAATTCTCAGGTAAAAGATTAATAGCACATAATTACATTGCTATATTGAAAAATCTATGCATACAATAAAATCTAGTAAATGCCTGCCAGATAATGAAATAGTTCTGTCTTCCAGATAACAAAGCTATTTGCAGTTTTCTGCCTTTTCTATTAGAAAATGTTTCCCAAATACTCTTTTTTAAATAATGTTATTTAAATATGTTAGAAATGTTAATGGGTGAATTTACCAATTACGTGAATATTGAAGATTATGTGTATTATATATATATATATATATATATATTGCTACATAATATATAATATGCACTTATTACATACTATAGCCACTTACAAATGCATTTTCTATAACCTCATTAGATAAGATTATACCGAATTATTATAATATTCAACAAAGAATATAGTAAATCCCAGTTTCAAAAAGGAGAGTTTGCAGCTCTTTAAAAATGTCCTCAGGCCTCCCTCCTGGTGCAGGGGTTAAAATCTCTGCACAATTAAGCTATCATCAGCCATTGCAGCATGAGTTCAATTCTGGACAGAAAGCGGACCCACACGGTGCAGTAGACGTCTCCTGTCTAGCCCACTGCTCTCCTCAGGAATGCATTACAGTAGATCCTCCTCTTTTGCTCCCCAATCTTGGAATTACTGCTCTCTCGTATTGTAACTATGTCATTAGATTGACTCAGTTTCCTCACTTGTATGGCCTGTATTACACTCTCCCTGTGCACTGGAAAACCAAACACAGTGCTGCATATAAAACTCCTTATTCAATGTTCAATCACCAGAGCATCTTATGAAAGCTACTCCCACTGCAGAGACATACCTTTAAAATTAACCACAGCTTTTATTCTTGTCCCAATTATAAAAGTACTCAATAAAAAAAGAAATAAGAGCAGAATAGTGAGCTCTAGAAATCTTTGAGGAAATGTAAAGGTTAAATAAAATAATTATCACTTACAGTGCATTGGTGGACTTAATACCAAATGACATCCTGCTATAAAAATCTTCCAGTTGAGAGACTTTTATATAAATATTTTTTTTAATTTTAACAAAATTTAAGCTTGTTTCTCTTTTCTGAACTATTAACTAATGACGAAAAGAATGTCTAATAAATAGTACTTGCCAGATGGTTATCTACTACAGAAAAACAAATAATGAGATTAATTATACATAGTAAATACATTAAAAAATGGTGCTTTCCATGACAGATGCATGTTTATAGAAAGATTTAAAGAAACTGCACCTGTAATATATGATTATATTTATTTGATTTACGAAGCCAAGCAAAACTCACTAGGCTGTGAGGTCAGGATATCAATTGTCGGGGAGTAGCATTTGAAAACAGGTATTAAGGTGAAGCTGCGTGTTACTAACATCCTGTTTACTGGGATGATGTTACACAGGTGTGTTTACTCTGTGACTATGTACCTTTAGTTCTGGATTCCAAAATAGTTTAATAGCTCTAAAAATTATACCTCATTTTCTTATTAGAAGTGAAAAACAAATGTGTTGACTATAACTCACAGAACATCCATGAAGGAGAATTTACTTCATTCTTCTTTCTTCAATATGCAGTTCATTATATTGAATTATTTATACAAGGATGCAAAGTACTTTTCTCATGTAAATTACAGTTTAAATGTTACACATTTATTTCCAGAAGGTTTTGACTATCTAGTATATGGGTATATAAATCTCAATCAGTATGTAGTCAGACAAAAATTTCTTCTTATCTCAGGGCCTCCCCAGTAGCACAGCGGTTAAGCGCTGCGCTGTGGAGCTGTCGGCAGCGGTGACGCGGGTTCGACGCCCGGCTGGGGAGATTCTCACATGGTGAGGCAGACCTCTCCTGCCTTGCCCGCTGCTCCCCTCAGCAGTGTATTTCTGATCTGCCTGTTCTGCTACCCGCTCCGTCTCTGGTGAATCCTCTCACCGCCCCACGCCTCTGGCCTGTACCCCAGCTTGTATGTATAAATAAAAAAAAAAATAAATCTTAAAAAAAAAAATTTCTTCTTATCTCAGCTTTTACATATTTTGAATCTACAAATTTTCATATTTCTGTTTAAGAGTCTAAATAAAAATTAAGAAAAATGTGTACTGGTATATTTTAACCTATTTTCCTATCGGTAACATATTGATTATCATGTTATGATCACAGATAAAGAGCAATATTTTTATAATAAATAATGTATCATCTTATGCCTTATATATAAAACAGCATATATAAAGGCTTTATTTTGTGCACTTTTGCATGTGTATAGGTACATATCTGTGTAGGTATTTTAACTGCTTGCATTTATGGCTCCACAGACAAAAATAAATTCAGTATATTCAAGATTACAGGAATATAAGTAATTCAAAATATGTGTGCTCTTATAAAACTAGATGAAATATTTTAAATGTTTATCATAGAACATGCCTAGTGGCAGATGGTGACATGCCATTTTAGTACCACCTAGAGGCACAAAAATTGTCCCATGTTTTTCATTTTGGCAGCCGCACATGCCCCTTTGGCAAATTTTAGAAAATAACTAAAAGACTTACACCTTCAAAACAGATTATATTTATAGAGGGATGAATGTAATTCAACAGGGGTGGTGCTATAGAGGAATTTCAGAATCAAAACAATCGAATGTATGGTATAGTTGGCATACAGCTTTGAATTTGAAATAAAACTCAACTGCTTTACTCTATTTCTGCTCCTGTGAGTTAATGAGTTGTATGTATTTATTTTCAGGACAATTTAAATTAATTTTAACAAATGCATGCATTTGAAACAACTTATTTAAAATACAAATTCAAGATCAAATGTCACACGAAACTCAATTTTCAGGGATGGCATTATTTTTTAACTATTCATGTTAGAATTTGGGATGCCAATACTTTGGAAGTCTAATAACCACTTAATTTAACTTCTAAATGTGAAAATAACTTCTAAAAGTCAGTGGAATCACCAGATACAGACATGACTTTCTAAACACATTTCAAAAAGCTATGTCTCCATACCATGGAGATGTATTTTTTTTTTCTAGTTCATCTTATTTTCATTACAATAAGAAAACCAAACTATTTGCAGCAACATTTTGTAACTGCTGGACTTGAAATGATCTTTATTGTAAGGCAAGAAGAGGGAAGCTGTATTTGGTTAAATAACAGGATCTGATATGTTTTTTAAAATCTGCATGATGTAGGGTCCTCTCTGGTGGCACAATGGGTTAAGTCTCAGTATTATGAAGCTATCCACAGTCAATGCAGCACAAGTTCGATCCCCGTCCAAAGAGCTTCCCACATGGCATAGCAGACCTCTCCTGTCTCGCCCACTGCTCCCCTCAGCAGTGTACTTCAGTAGACCCGCCTGTTCTGCTCCCCAGTCTGTCTCTGGTGAATCCTCTCACCACCCCACAGCTCTGGCCTGAACCCCACTTCTTGTATGCATAAATAAATAAATCTTTAAAAAAATCTGCATGATGTAGATAGGGGAGTTATACGTTTTGTATAAAAGTTCAGATAGTATAAAATTTAGTTTTTTTGGAGGGGAGCATACAGTTATATAACAACTACCCAGTTTTGCTCCATATGCAGACACATACAACATAAATGAAGGGGAATCACTGTGTCCTAATAAAATTTTATAAAAACAAAAGAAGAACTAAATTTGGCTTGTGGTTTACAAATTGCATATATCTAACCTAGACTATCACAATTTTTACTGGTTTGAAGGATACATTGGAAAAGTTAGACATATTAGACACATTATTATGTAGGGTGAAAACCAGAGGATTTAGGGGTGGGAGAGTGAAGGGAGAGATGTTTACCACCTTAGTAAACAGGAAAATAGTCTGAAATAGTCTGAAAAGTAGATATCCCAAATGATATAATTTAATATGATGGGGGCAGAGTGGGGGGTGTTTCCTGGTATGATCTATAAAAAACATCCCATTCAAACTGACTTGTACATTTATGGGCCTCCAGGATAACCTAGGGGTTAAGTCGCAATGCTATTATCATCAGGACTGCCTGAGTTCATCCTAGCCAGGGATCTAACCCACACTTAGAGCAGCAGACCTCTTCTGCCTCTCCTGCTTGCACTTCTCAGCAGTGTATTTCAGTAAATAGACCTGCTCCACTCCCTACTCTGTCTCTGGTGAATCCTCTTACCCCCTGTACCTCAGGCCTATACCCCAGTGGTCCTACACAGACATAAATGATGTTAAAAAAAAAAAAAAACTGACTCATGCATTTCTTAAGCACATCCCTAATTTCATAACACACGTTCATTTAGATTGCCCTAGCACTTGACTCTTCCTTTGTGCTACCACTCTGCTTCACATGCAATTGCATTTCATATTACTCATTAGCTTAAGAATTAATTTGTTTATCTTCCCTACCAATCAAACCTGAGCTTTAAGGGCAGGGACTCTCTTTTTCTTATTATTATTGTTATCCTTAGGATTTATGACAGAGGCTTGTCCAGAGTTGTTGATCAATGAATAATTGATCACCAATATAATTGAATTATATTGAACAATATACCATCTTCAGTACAAATAACAGACCTAGGGGCTGGCAAAGCGAGGGAATATGTTGCATTTCAATTAATTTCATTCAGAACCTATTTCTACTACAGCTCTAGAAAAGCCAGTGATTTCCTGTTCTCTCCTTATATCCATCCATAAATGCTTGGCTTTACCTAGGCCTCCTCCAAATCTGCCTTTACAGGTAGGGACTAAATTTTCCTAACCCCTAATTAAAGTTTACTGCTTCTCTGACTCCTTTCTTTTAGGCCAGCTAGGTGCCTAATTGGCTAAAATGTGAATTTAGACTTGAAAAGAATAGAAATATAAAAATTATAACTTGAATTTTAATTACTTTCATTCTATTACAATAGTAATAGTAAATATATAAATGATTAAATCTATTGACTGTTTTACTAAGGGGCAATCTCTGTTTGGTACTCTGAGAATAAAGTAACAAATCTAACAGATAGGACCCCTTTTTTACATGGTCTTACATTGCAATTGTGGAGCTAGTAAAGAGAAAAACATATTTAAAATACATTTGGCTTATAAAAGTGTTACACCTATATTAAAATTAGCTAATATGACAATGACTAAATGATAAGAAGGGGTATGCATTATTTTTCCTTTACACACTTCTAATTAAAGAAAATGTGCTTATATGAAATGCAATGACTATATAATTGCATAAATACATGTGCAAATTTCTAATTGTATCTTGCAAGCATGTTCCTAGTAAAGGAATATATAGGTTAAACATATGCATATGTTTAAAGATGTTGTATGTAATTTCAAATATCAAATGAAATATTTTTAGCAAATCTGGCTTTTAATAACTTACAAAATTCTCACCATCATTACCTGCCAAGTACCAGACTGTGCTTTCAAATATAATATGATGCAAATTTTGATAATTCATTGAAGTCAGTTTTATTTCCAATTTAACTACAAAGAAAATGATGTCAGAGAAGTTGAACAACATGTTCAAAGCAGTGTAGTAGTTAAAAAAGTCTGAGATGAAGCAGTTTGAGTGCAACCTATGATGTTCTAGGTATTAACATGTTTGGAGAATAGCAGATTATTAGGGAGGTTTTACTAAACTAAAGGGTGTATTAGAGAAATACCTATTTAGGAGTGGCATAGTGTTGTGTTTTAGGATCCTGGAATCAATTTCCTGTAGGCATAAGTGGAAGCTTCCCCACCCACTATCTTTAGGGAGACAGTATGAAACAATGCATCTCAGTAAAAGGGGGAGGAGTATCTCAGAGCAGTGCCCACTTATAAGCAACTGCCTTCAACTACAACTCCCAGCAGGCCATTAATCAAACTCCCTGAATTGGGGGCAGTGGAAAGGACCATGGTTGGTGCATATACTGGAGGTGGAACACAGGAGGAGGTGAGACCTATGGAGGAGGGATATGTCAGGAGAGACATTTAGAAGAGAGACTCGGAGAAGAGACATGTGAGTGAGATATGTGGAGAAGATAAGCTGAGCCTTTAGTATTTTAGCAGAAATGATGTCATCTGTTATTTTGTCATCATGATGAATTACGTGGTGCAATTTGAATTTTGGGTCTCTCTTTCTGTCCCAGATCTCTGGGACTTGCCTTACTCTTTTCCTATGAATCTCCATCAGAAGGTGCCTTAAACTTGTGGCAAGTTTTCAGGCCTCAGCTGTCCTGCTTCAGGACAAGTCTGTTTGGCTGGGCATATTTCCATAAGGTGATGTGTAATTTTTGGAGTTTTACCAAAAGTCTATTATTTGAAATATTTTCTTTTCTCTCTGCACACCAATTCTAGTAAATTCTTTCACACTAAGAGTTTGCTGTCTTTTCCTTTATGTGTGAAGGTTTCTAGACACTTTCGAATTTGTCCCCTTAACAGTTTGAGGTCCCTTGGCACTTCTTGGTCATGCATTCACATATCATCAGATTTCACAGGTAAAGTCTCAGTATCATAAAACTGCCCTCCACTTTGGTCACCAGTTAATTATAAGCCTTAAGAAGTTACCCTGCGCGTCAACCACCTATAGATCGAAGCACCCAATAACTACCTGCTTGGACTTCAGGAGACCTCTGCAAGCCCAGACAATTAATATCTGTGCTTTTGACCAAATGGCAATAAATCAGAGGTTCTCAGTATTCCTTCCTTAAATTTGACTAATTTGCATACAGAACTCTAGAAGCCAATTCACTCACTAGATGACCTATTATTACCAAAAAAAAAAAAATACTAAAAGACACAAATCAATGGCCAGATGAAAGAAATTCATAGGGCAAGATATGGGGAAAATGCACAGATCTGTTATGTCCCCTCCAGGCATGCCACTCTCCTCTGAATCTTCATGTCCCAAATAGAAGCTCTCTGAAGACATCTGAGCTTTAATTTAGGCTTCATTATATAACACATTTACCATTAAAAATTGAATTCAACCTCCAGCCCCTCTCACCTCTTAGGAGGTCCTTTATTTTTGTTGGTTACCCTAGCAACCAGTGACCATCCTCAGATGTTTTCCAAAAATTACCTTCACTAACATAATAAGAGATATCTTTGCTATTCAATACACTAAGGGGATTCTAAAGCTTTGGGGACGTTGGAGTCAGGATCTGGAGTTGAAGACCAAAAATATGTGGAAAAAATGGTCATTTGAAAAGAATAGAAATAAAATATTAGTTTATATAAACCAGACTAGTGAGTGGTCAATTTCTAATAATGATGCTTAGATGCTTAGGGATACATAAGCCTTGTAGAAGAAAGTCTTTGTTCATATTTAGAATAGGTTAATGTCTAGCAAGGAAGAAGTATTACTGTGCTTTCGAGTTCGCTAGCCACAGACTTTCTACTCTGCTGCTGAATGACATCTCTTAAACATATAGCACTCCTTTTCATTCTTATTCTCCTCTCTCTGGGAATTAACCTCTCCTCCCAGGTGGAGGTTAACTCATATGACTTATCTGGACAGTCTCCAGCTGAAAGGGACTTGTTCTTATGTCTACCTGTCAAAGTTTTTATGTGCTACTGCCACCTCATGGTCTTATCTTTTTCCTTGATCAGCCCCAAAACTCCTATGAACATGTGCCATGCACACAAATTCATTTCACAATTATTAGTATGCTAATGACTGCTGTATTTCCTGTAATTTACACTCTGATGTATATTTATTTCTTTTGTGATGATTCTTCATGTATTTGAGACATATCTACCATATTTACTGAGTCTTATTTCCACAACAATAATTACTTTACTTCTTCTACATACAGTTATTTTAAGCATTTTATCATTCTATTTGCCATCTCTGCATAAATTTTCCTTTATCAAGTTTCCTTTCACAGTTAGGGGAAAGACTGAACACTCAACTGCAGTATTGGCTTCCTGGTAAGGTGAAAGCTAAGACTTTTTACAAATAATTTCAACAATCAGTATGTACCCTAGCAAATATGTACATTTATTACATTTAATCACTGTTACCTATTGATGTTTATAAAATGTAGAATTGAGTTTACCATTGAAGATTAATACAATCACAGTGAATGGAGAAACTTTCAGTTAAAATGACAACTGGAACTTTTGGAATAATCACCTAATGATCCACAGGTATGAAAAGAAGGAAGATGAATCTTAAAAAAAAACAACAAAAACTGCTAGAAAGTCCCAGAAGTTTTCTGGAACCTGATTGAATTTTTGGGAGATAGAGAACTGCAGTTAAAGAAGGAAAAGTTCACATGTATGGGAAAAGGATGGAATAACATAAATTAACATATTTTATTTTTCTCAAAATCTACAAGTGAATCCTTGTCAAGCCCATGACACTGTAAGGCTGAAAAGGTGTCAGTCCATGTCAGTTCCATCAACTCTCCGAAATTATGAGGACGCTGGAATATTCTCTGGTAGAAAACAGAATCATTTAGAAACTGGCTCCTGTAATTTCTTCCATCACCCAGCAGAAGTCAGACTTTGTTAGCTACAATTAAGGAAAATCCACTTTGAAAACAGAAATGACGATGCTGAAGTAAAGGAAGTTTCTAATAAAGGTAAGGTTCCCCATTGAAAAAACAGTGTTAATAGTGCCAATGGCTGTACAGATCTAACGTACATTGCTTAGATTCAATAACCTTTCCCTCCTATAAAATGAAGCAGATGAAAAACTGTGTATTTTGCCCACCATTCCTAAATCCACATTAAATTCCTGGGAATATGAGTTCACAAATTAGTATTTGATTAGGGAAATATTTATAAATAAAAAAAAACCTAGAGCAATAATAACAAGGATTTCTAAATTAATGGAACAAAGGTAAAAGGCTGCTGAATAAGCATAATATGTATCTTCAAAATAATAGTGAAGGTATTGGCAATAAAAAGTCATGGCAAGTAGACATAAAAAAATTAGTATATAAAAAATAAAATAACTGAAAAAATCAAACACGTTAAACAGGTTGACTTACACCATAGGCATGATCAAAGAATGAATTAAAGAGCTGAAGTGTCAGGTAAAAAGAATAAAGAATGCAAAACTGATATATTTATGTTAACAAGTTACTACATTAAAATGAAAAAGTTAATGTCAACCTCTTCTAATACATGCACTTATTATGAATAATACTAAATATAATTTACATAACATTTATGCTGTCCATATATCCATAACTTAACGATAAAAAGAAGTAAAGGGAATTGACAATGAGAAGTGGAGTAGAAAAAGAAAAATTAAAATTAAAACAGATTTGAATTAAACAATGATAATAATACGGTCCTTGAACCAAAGGTGAAATAGTGTGATAGTGATAAAATTAAACATTAGAGATGAAGACACATTATTTTCTTTTTTAAATTCATGGAATGCTATTGAAAACTAGGAAATCTCCTAAGACACTGAAGTAGTATGTTTTCAGTAAACAATAAATAGCCTTTGCTTTAGCTTTATCGATATGCATATTTACAGCTAGTTGTAAAGAAAATTTTATGTTTTCCAATAAAATGCAGGCATTAGTTATTCCTGGAACACCATTCTTAAAACGATGTAGGAAGCTGGCACAAGATGAGGTATAATACCTCTCTCTTCCTTTCAGATACTAAGTCTTTACTTCTAGTTAAAGAATTCTGTTAGCTCTATGGGATTCCTCTCATTAGCTCACAACAAACAACATATTAATTAGAAACCCAATTGTAACAAAGGTTGTGCCTGTTAATATACTGCTAACTACTGCTATAATTTTAATGGTTTGAAAAATGTTCAGTCATCCACATTTACTCTTCTCCTCCCATCACTATTACATAATTCACTAGTTTAGCAAATCTTGCATGTAAGGTGTTCAGATAAAATTTAGCACAGTTAACATTTTAAATCCCAGAACACAATCTCTTGTAACTGAAAGCATGTCTTCAATAGGCAAATATTTCTTCAAAAACTGTCCCAACTAGAAAGCAAAGAACAGTATACTCAGCCATAGGGTGAATGGTTAAGTAGAATCATGAATGTACCTAAGTACTAGAAATAACAAATAATATATAATATGCATGATTTAATATGAAGTGATATCCATCTTATATTATTAATAAAAAGGATAAAAGCAAGAAATTGTAGAGTGTGACTCCATTATTAATTTTTCAAAAGTAAAAGAAAATTAAACCCTGCATCTATATATTAAAGTATAAGACCAGAGTAAAAGCGATGTAGGCTACATACTCAAATATTATTAAAATCTTTGTGGTAAAGGGAAACAAATTATTATTATTTTCTTAAGCACCTCTGCATTGCTTGATATGTTTTAATGAACACAGCTCAAAAAACACTTTATGACATAAAGAATATGCAGTTTTATTTTAGCTAAAATTTATTTGAATATATAGCACCTATTAAGACTACTAAGAAAAGCTATTTTCATCCTGATCTGTCTTGTATATGCATTCAGTATTGAGTGATTTTTCAGTTTTTAACGTCAAGGGCAGAGAAAAGAGAAAAGAAAACTAGATAACCTTCAAATATTTGGGAACTGCTATGAGGACATACTCTTTAAAAAAATCACTCTGTGGAATTTAATAACATCCATTTCACAAACCACAGAGTTATCCTATTTCACAAATCAATTTCATTCTATTATATTGGTGAATTAGTTTCTGTTTGTGAATTGGTTGTTCCATTTTAACTGTTGGCCTTCTAGTAAAAGGGAAAGACATGTATTAGGAATATAGAAAATAGTCAAGATAATAGCCCAGTTATACTTCTTACTTATCATCTAACCTTTTCAGATCCCCCATGCCTAAGTGCCTACCAGCAGACTCCATTGTATCAGCCATGCCAAACCTACCCACTGCTGTGTTCTTACAAAGCAGAGTTTGAGAGGGTTATAATCATGAGCAGTTCTTATGAGACCATCACGCATTTGCCTGGAATTTCATGCAGAGCCTGAAATGCAAACCAGCTATCACCATTCTTGCTATATGTAACACAGGAGGATTGATTCTGCTGAGTCATTTAAATATTTTCTTTAAAATTCATGACCAGGGCCTCCCCGGTGGCGCAGCGGTTGAGCGCTGTGCTGTGGAGCTGTCGGCAGCGGCGACAAGAGTTCGACGCCCGGCCGGGAAGAATCCCACATGGTGCAGCAGACCTCTCCTGCCTCGCCCGCTGCTCCCCTCAGCAGTGTACTTCTGATCTGCCTGTTCTGCTCCCCACTCTGTCTCTGGTGAACCCTCTCGCCGCCCCATGCCTCTGGCCTGTACGCCAGCTTGTATGTATAAAAAAAAAAAAAAAAATCTTTAAAAAAAAAATAATAAAAAAAAATAAAATTCATGACCATTATGGAACTTTAAAAAGGTAATAAATGGGGCCTCCCTGGTGGTGCAAGGGCTTAAGTCTCAGCCTATGAAGCTATCTGCAGCCACTGCAGCATGAGTTCTATGTCCAGCCAGGGAGATTCCCACATGGCGCAATAGACCTATCCTGTCTCACCCACTATTCCCCTCAGCAGTGTATTTCAGTGGATCCTTCTGTTCTGCTCCCCACTCTGTCTCTGGTGAATCGTCTCATATTTTAAAAATAAATGAATAAATAAAATATGAAATTACTTAAAGAATTTTCTTTTTTTTTCAAAATTGGAATGCTATCTTTCCACATGACTTTGTAATTAAAATACATATTTTTTTTGGTGTCAAACAGGTCTTAGGTTTCATTTTTGATAATAACATAATATTTATAGTATATTTCCTATACTTTCACATAAGATTGAAGCATTGTTAGACTAATAAGTTATTCTAAATAAGATAAAGTGCTTATAAATGGACACAAAATTTTAAAAAGTAGATACAAACTTGCCTATATCAACTCCTACTTATTAAGACAAATTGACATAAAACATTACGTAAGTTTAGGTGTGCAATCTGATGATGTAATACATGTATATATTGCTGAATGATTACTAAAGTAACTTTAGTTAGTATATCTACCCCCTCATATATGATTATATTTACTTAAGACTGAAATTCAGGGCCTTCCCAGTGGCCCAAAGGGTAAAGTCTCAGGGACAAACTCACTGTCACTTTTATTTCTATTCACCTCTATGTATTTGCCAAAAATAGTGTTTTAGCATCATGAAAGGGGAAAAGGCTCTATAGCAAAGTAGATCAGCTTCATAATGGCAGATTGCTATTATGAGAATTGTCATCTCTGTCATTATATGTGAAATATCTATGTTTATATATTTATATGTTTACATATGAACACTTATATACATATATTTAGGCAAATATATGTGTGTATGCATATGTAAAATTCATATTTCGTTCTACCAAAGCCAATTTAATTTCATGTGATTTAGCCTTGATTTTATAGTGACTGGAGAGCATACATTCTATAAGTTGTAATTATATAATTTTTAATAACCTTTATTAATGGGTTAAGGTCTTGGTGATAACAGGTTTGTTTTTTGTTTTGTTTTGTTTTGTTTTGTTTTCAAAAATCTGGTACTGCATTATTAACCTGTGTTTACTCATTTGGGTAAACTAAGCAAAAAACACAACTTAGCCTCTTTCAAATGTAAAGCCGTTTCTTTCCTTCGACCTAATTTTTAGCATTGGCAACAAAACCAACATTAAAAAGAAGTGTTTCATCTGCAAAGTGTCAAATTAAGGAAAATGAATTTGGGCATTGCTCCCAAATATATTTAAAATTGCAACAGAGTTTGTGATTAGCTATTCATAGGAAAAGAATATGCAATGTGATAATTCTATAACACTTTGTGTTAAGGAAGCTCCTTTTAATGGTAGCAAGTGGAATCACAGGCTTTAATGTAGGTTCCCATGTGATGAGTAAAAGGGAAGGAGGGGACTAGCTAAATGACTTTGAAATGAGATTGATTTCTCTCTTTTTTTTTTCTTCAAATAATGAGAAATATAGTTGTATTAATTGGTTGGTGTCTACTTTATAGTCTTTAAAAACAGAGGATAATTCATCTTGATTCTATAATTACCAGTTACACAAACAGCATATGAGATGTCTGACAAGCAGGATTTTCTACATGGAGCAGATATTACAATGCCAAATGTGTTAGATTAATAAACCAAGGTTATGCCACTTGATGAATTCTTTTCTTTCTTAATAGGAGATATTATCTAAGTTCATAAGCTAATTTAAAACTCTCTACATTGTTTGTGTTATTGAATATTAAATATAGCACTAAGTTTGATCAACAAATAAAAAATATTTTCTTCTCTATTAGAGTTCATTTGGTTCTTGGAATACAAGATTGCATTCTTGATAATAAGATTATAAAATAAGAGGTTGTTAGATTATATGAAAACCACACTACTGCTTCTACAAAATAGCTCTGGACAGAGCATTGGGTTAAAAACTATCCATGTGACATCCACAAAAGACTGACTAAGCTAAAGGAAAGGGATTCATAAACCCATTTGTGCCATATACAAAGATAGAAGATTTTTACAATCTTGCATCTGATTTTCATTTTCTAGATTAGACAAAATCCTGGAAAGGACTCCAACTGAAACCAGCAGGAGACCATTATCTTTCTTCCCTTTCATACTTTAGCCTAGGGTCAGGAAGATCTGAGCTGTTCAATATTTCTATTACATTGATGGTACAATTATCACATAGGGATCAACTTCATGCTGCTAATACAGACATGCCTCTGGAAGCAATTTCTGGCTCTACTGGGCAAGACAATCTATTAGGTCATTTGTAACTTCTGAAAAACCTAGTGGAAAGAGAATAGACTTTGGACATCTTGAGTATAAATTTTAGCTCTAAATTTATTTGTAGAGGAACCTGGGCAAAGCACTTAACATCTTTGTGTTTCAATAAGAGTATAATAGTCTCTAATAGGCCAGTGGTGAAGATTTATGAAAAAACACAGGTTAACAAGCTATGTAGGAATTATTATTATCTCCATGTACAGTGTGTTTGCTCATTCCCTTTTAATAAGTGATATTCTTTATATACAATATAATCAAAGTCTAAATAATGTCTCAGCTTCATTGAACGTTATCTCAAAAGCATACAAGAAATATAAACATTATTAAATTTAAACTGTTTTCAATATTATCAAAGAAGTGGTACTGATGCTTACGATCACAGAAAACTAACTAATTATAGATTCCCAACAACAGAAAGAAATGCAGAGGTTACTGATGCTTTCTTAAATGTTACACAGCTTTAGGTTTTGTAACTTGCTCAATGTATGTATTGGTGATTATGTTCTGCTTACCTGAGGGAGAAGTTTTGAATTTTTCCTGCTCTTTTGTACCCATGAGTACATTTTTTACAAACTAAAAAATTCAATGGTAAGTATTTATAAGATTTCAGAACTGCAAACTCTGGAGAAAACAAACAAACCAAATAATAACCAAAATCTAAAACCAGTTGGATCTCTTGTTACCATTTTCCACTTAAATGGAAGACCACAGAATGAACCTTCTACATACTTCACATAATCTATAACAAAATGTCTTAAGGATTTATTTGATGACCAAATTATGATTTTACTTTGAAACGAAATTCACCTACAGCTCTTTATTTTTATAGACAATTTGAAAAAAAATATGTAAGTCCTAGTGAGGCTTAATTGGAATTAACATGTATTTATGTTGAATATATTATTCCATATTATTTCTTATTCTATATACATTTTGGGTTATATCATCAATAACCTCATATTTTATTTATTTTTATTTTTTTAAAGATTTATTTATTTAAACATACAAGCTGGGGTACAGGCCAGAGGCGTGGGACGGCGAGAGGGTTCACCAGAGACGGAGTGGGGAGCAGAACAAGCAGATCAGAAATACACTGCTGAGGGGAGCAGCGGGCGAGGCAGGAGAGGTCTGCTGCACCATGTGGGATTCTCCCCAGCTGGGCGTTGAACTTGCTTCGCACGCTGCCGACAGCTCCACAGCGCAGCACTCAACCGCTGTGCCACCAGGGAAGCCCAATAACCTCATTTTTTAATACTAAAAATATTTGAAGTCAAATAGTGATAACAACATGAATTGTTTCCCTCTAAATTCATAACTGTTCTGATAATAACACAATCAGGTCAGAATAACGGTCACTTTTTAAGAAGAATCTGTGTAGAGAGAGAGCAGGCTAGTTTATTATTGATAGTTTGTGACTTACAAATTTGGAATCATAACTTTTATCTCTGACTAATACATAAGAGTTTCACATAGTATCTTAACCAGTATGTTGTGTGTGTGTATTGATACACATGTGTGTATCAATAAATAGCCACTAGCTGATTCCTAAAAGTCAATAAATTTAAAAGTAAAATTATGACTTATTCCTAAATTGATCTGAATCAGTAATCAATCAGATAGCAAAATGGTGCTAAACAGTTATGTACTACATGAAACTGAGGTAAATTTCCTGAATTTTGAAAATAACATCCCGCCGAGTTCTTAATCTGAGGGCCATTTCCTAAAAGATCTAAATTTCACAAGCCAGAACTTTAATCTTTTAAAAAACAGACCATATTTTATTTTTAAAAATCACATGTATGTCTTCATCTTTTAAGTAAATCTTTGTTTCCTTAGAACAAAACCTACCCAAATTTTGCTCTTTTGGTAACATTATTCTTAGTTTGTTGTAGGCAGTCATTGATTTTGCTAGTAAGAGTGGAGTCGAGTAATGCTATCTTAATTAGTGGTATGATTCTCTTGATTCATTTTTAATTTGCTTTTCCAAAATCCCAGTCAACTTTCTGAGCTATCCTTTCAATAAACTCCGTTCTCTGCTTTTCTCTACTGAACTAGCTTTCATTTTCTACAACCAGAAACTCTGAAGAACATGTATGGTGTTCTGCTAATGCTATTGATGAGAATTTTCTACACTTGCCTGAAAGCACTGATGGGAAATCATAAATGTTTCCTGAATTCTGCTTAATGTCAATATTTGTGGCACTTGTTTTCCTTCCTCCCCAAGGTACAGCTTCAATATTAGCTATCTGGTCTTTGACACTAACAGACAAACTGAAACTCCAGTTGAATTTACTATAAAAACAAAAAACAAATCTATGTTCTAAAATTGTTGATTTGCTACCCTGCATCTTTATCGGGTGCTTTTTCCATTTCCTTCTTTGTTTATAGCTGTCTAAGTTCAGCTCACTAGAGAGGGCTCATACTGTCTCCATTCTCCCGAAACACAGAGGTGGAGCATATCTGCAGTAATGGAAAAATTAGCTCTCACTGATGGAGTCCACATATAGTCTATGACTGGCCTCACATATTTAAGGAAAATAATATTTGAGTCATTTCTGAACACTCTACCAGTTTCAGTTTTTCATGTACACCCGAAACAGAACATAGTAAATTAGCTCTCCTCATTTAGAAATGAAGTTTTCATACAGAGCTCGATTTCTTAGTCATGAACTCCTTGCATTGCAAGGAGTGTGTACAGGGGGATTTTGCACATATCTGAAATATGGCACTGAAACATGTAAGAAAGAAAATGTTTAGAATGTAATTTGGTCTTGTAGGAGTCATGATGGTAAACTAAAGTCTTGAAAACAATTGTTATTGATTAAACATTGTATAATTTACAGATTTTAATGTTCATGTTGTTCTTGAATAGATGAATTTGAAAATAACTTGTCGACCTATGAATAGTTATGATGTGCATATTTCAAAGCAGAATTTTGAATCTAACATATTGATGAGAGGATCATATCATTCAGAGCTGGTATCTGTTTCTGGATATGGCAATGGCACAATGTCTCTAAAACTGTCATGTTAGAAGTATTAAATTGGTAATTTTCATAAAATCTTTCAGGCTCATATGGCTGAACTTGTTTTGAGATGGAAAGAAAAAGTAAGATAGAAAGACTGGAACAGAATAGATGGAGGGAGCACATAGCGACAGTAAATCCTCCTCTCCTTTGGGCCCTAGATATTCTTTCTCCAGAATCAAAAGTTAGTCAGGATGACTGTTAATCAACTTCACTATAGGCTTTTGTTGGCTTCTCCCGCTTAGTCCTGAAATCTCATTGACTCCACAGGATAACCTCTCAAGGGTATCTTCTCAGGGAAGTATATTCAAGGAGTTTTAGAGAAAAATAAAATTTTCTTAGAGTGCTTGTAATTTTTTTTTTGTGCCTGTTCCTAATCTAGATTGCTAGAAAGTCACTTGTCAAGAATTTTCCAAAAGTATTCATTTGAAAAACATATATTTAGAGAAAAGTTTTGAGGTAAAGGCAGATATTTTCCATATGCTTGCTCACATATCAATGAATAGTATCAAAATTAAGAATAAATTAGAGGGTACTTTTAGTTCCAAAAACTGTATAAATCTCTACTTCAGTTCACTATCACTTTTCTGAAAAAAACATCTATAACAACATAAACACAATACATGCACACAAATTATCCCCAAGGCATTTCACAGGTAATCACATCTTTCAAGCTTTATATTATTAAACTTTATTTGCTGTCACAGTGGAGAAATCAATCATGCATAATATACATGTAATTTCCAGAGCTAGCTGAATACATTTTTAAAAGATATATTCATAATATGCCAAATGTATTTTTTCTTAGCTATCCACACATATGTGCTTTATATGTTTGCTATTTCATGGGAATATAGTCGCTTTAATACCCAAGAAATAATATACTTCTAGAGTCTAAATTTTAACTTTTTATTATCTTTCTTATGAAGGAAGCAAGATAAAAAAATATCTGAAATCTCAGGTAAACCCTAATCTTTCTTAAAAGAAAGTGGGCACTTAGAGTGTAGTACAGACAAGTAGAAATTGTATTTGTTCGATTGATATTTAATGCACAAATAAGTACAAATTTTCATGAACGTAGGACAAATGTAGCATGTGGATTTCAGAGAGGAGTCAGATACAGTCTCTAACTTTTAGAGTTCACAGTCAAGACATGGTGAAATGAAAAGGAAAAAAATATATAACTGATAATTCAGTATAAACAGCTCAGAGAAGGATGCCTTACAAAATATTATGAGGATTAAAAACCTACAGAAATAATTCACTATGGGAAATAAGAGTTAGTAGTTTTATCTATTCGTTGCTTGAAAGAGCTTTCCAAAGTGTCCATGTCATTTCCAGGAACACACAGCACATTCTGGCACAATGAAGCCACCACATCTTCAATTTAAAAATCTTTAGGACTATAAAATACTTAAGCTCTGGGCTATGTTAATGTCTTGGGACTTTTAAATATTAATCTAAGAAATAGTTACAATCAGTTCTTCCATAAAAGATATTAATGATTTTAAGTACTTAAGCTGCATCATTTTAATGACTATATTCCCCTTAGTTTAATTTTAACATTTTTAAAAACAAAACTTGACATTTTAAGTCAGCAAGAGAGACTCAATGCAGCACAGAATACATCTATCCTCCTGAAAGCCATAATTATTGGACAAGACTCTGCCAAGCAAGTTACTCCACCGGGACTTTGAAGGTACATCACCTTCCAAGACACACAGGTACTATTTAGTGAACTGTTTGATGGATTTATGCAGTAGAATGCTCAATAATGGCAATCTAAATATCAGTCATTTGAGAGAATTAACAATCCTCCAACATGCATACCAATCAGCGTGGTGGGTCAACAAAAAAGATGAGTGGCTAATTTGGTGAGCGATTAACTCATCCTGTTGGTTTGGGATTTAGACCAATTTGGCTACGCTTTAGAGAAAAGTATTTCACTCTTTTGATGTGATGAGTTTAAGTTTATGTATTTTTAAAGCAAAATAATTTAAAGAATTTTTAGAGTTAAACCCTCAATTTACAGATAAAGAGACTGATTTACCAAGTGTTACTAGTACTTACTAGGATGCTACTCATTTTCCCTTATATTCTAAAATTTTACCAAAATGGATTTTCAAGCTATTTCTCATTGTTACTGGCTATAATTTAAGGGAAAACCATTATTTCCAGTTTCTTAGAGGTCATATGCTTTTTTACACCTATGAAATGTTAAACATGCTGCTTTGTTTTCTTCCTGGGGCTTACTTGACCAATATATACAAGTAAACAGACCTGAACAATTAAATTATAATGTATACGAGGTACAAGCAAAATACATGTACACTGCACTTTTTTCACAAAAGTCTAGCAAACTTATTTGTATGATTAGTTTAAATTTTATTTTCTTATGTAGCATGTAGAAAAGGTATTATATAATCTTTGTAATGGACACACTGCAGAGCTAGACTCATGGAAAGATATAAAGATGATGGAGAGGATTCACATTTTAGGATATTGTATAAGTCTATCCTATAAAGAAGATAATGCAAGGTAGGGTAGAGGAATTAGACAATGGTATGAATAACTGTTACAAAGAGCTGAGGAATATACAAAGCAATATTTTATTTAAAAGAAAAGTGATATAATCTAAATAGCAGGAAATAGGAAAAAAATTCCTTTGTTGTTTGATATCAGTTTCAAAGAGTATATAAAATTGTCCTCTGGAAATGGAGGAAAAATATTATCAACATTGGTAAGATCAACACCATTTGGAATAAAGAATAGTTAAGCAGTTATCTAAGGATTTATCCTTTGAAACAAATTATTTCAAAATGTTTATGGATAAAAACACCTTTGTATTGATCCTTTTAAGAAAGAAAAAGTTAATTAAACAATTATTTCACTCATTAAATATATACCACTGGCATTTTAATATGGCTGGATTCTTTTATATTTGTGAATTTTAGTTTGATTTTAAGTATAAATATTTTTTAGAGAAAGAGGATCTGGTGCAAAAACATCTGTTGTGTCATAAATGGGATTACAAAAGGGTCATTGAGGAGATTAATAGGGTCACTGTATAAGGGAAATGATGGACAGCACTGTAAACCAACAAAAAACAATTTAGAGAAATATATTTTCTCATTTTTTTTAAATCTAAGACATTTGCTACTTCATCTTATCAGTAATGGAGAAGAAAATGATGACATTGGAGCAAATAGGAAGTAGGTAAGCCAGATTAAAAACAACCTAGAAGTAAAGAAAACAGTAAATTTTCACTTCAACTACTTTTTAATTATAAAACTAAGATATAGTTATTTCAGTACTACTTTATATTTCTTGAGCTTATCATTTTATCAACTCCCTAAATAAAACCATTTATTTTTAGGAAAAACACAGCTGATTTTTAATAATAAAAGGTATTAAAGAGTTTCAGTTTGAGAAAGAGGACATTTTAAGAAATGATAGGGTATACTATTCACTACTTTATGATTGGAAAAAATCTAATACAGGCAAAGAATGTTTTATTATTAACATGAGAAACAAAGTGATGACTTCAGACCTCTGAACATTTGTCTCCCTCCTTAATCCAGCTGAGCCTTAAGTTTTACATTTTCCATATGACCTATAAAATATACTCAGACTAATACATAAAATATTTCTTAGCAAAGTCATGTAATGCTTGTGTAAGTATATTTCATAAGAAGAAGAAATTATAAATTATATTCCCATAATTGGTTTTTACAAAGAATTAATCACAAAGCTCAAAAGTGATATGGATTCAGATAAAAGGTGATGTCATTTTTAATTCATAATTATTTTGAAATAGTATATGGCTCAAATGCATCAGTGAGAAATTTCTATCTGTGGTCAGTTTCTTATAGGGAATATTTTAAAAATATGCATGTAATATATTGTATATAAAACATATATACCAATCTAACCAAAACTAACAAACATATGAATTAATATATGTTATGTGTTATATTTATATAAAATAAAAGATAATTATCACAAATGATGACTTTTTTATGTTTCCAATAACCATGTAAATCAGTTTTTATTAATAATCAATTTTTTGTGCGTTGATTCTATTATATGGCAAATAACATTGACCATTCATTTACGATATATTTGAGTAACTGTTAGTTCACAATTATATTTCTAATCATCTAAGTGCAAATAATTATATTTAAGTTTAAAAAATTAAAGTTAAGCTATTAAAGCTATTTTTTTTAATGTAACCCCTCCCATTTTTTTTTTTTTCTAATTTAGTTCTATAAGTTTAGCACTTCCGGCCTCCCTGGTGGCGCAGCAGTTGAGCGCTGTGCTGTGGAGCTGTCCACAGTGCATTCGATGCCCAACCTGGGAGAATCCCACATGGTGCGGCAGACTTCTCCTGCCTCACCTGCTGCTCCCCTCAACAGTGTATTTCTGATCTGCCTGTTCTGCTCCCCACTCTGTCTCTGGTGAACCCTCTCGCCACCCCACGCCTCTGGCCTGTAATCCCAGCTTGTATGTATAAATAAATAAATCTTTAAAAAAAAAAGTTTAGCACTTCACCTTGGTACTAAATTAAAGAGCAGCATATCTTAAAAAAAAAAAAAATCTACTGAAAATATGAAAATCAGGGCCTCCCTGATGGCGCAGCGGTTAAGCGCTGTGCTGTGGAGCTGTTGGCAGTGGCGACATGAGTTCAACACCCGGCCAGGGAGAATCCCACATGGCACGGCAGACCTCTCCTGCCTCGCCCGCTGCTCCCCTCAGCAGTGTATTTCTGATCTGCCTGTTCTGCTACCCACTCTGTCTCTGGTGAACCCTCTCGCCGCATGCCTCTGGCCTGTACCCCATGCCTCTGGCCCCATGCCTCTGGCCTGTACCCCAACTTGTATGGATAAATAAAAAAAAAAAATGAATAAATCTTAAAAAAAAAAAGAAAATACGAAAATTAGAGCTGGTAAGACAGCAGGGGGTAATCTGAGATTAAAGACTAAGGAAAACTGTGAACTAAATGGAACAATTTATCATGCATACCTTTTATGACTATTTGTATATTTTGTGGAAGTCCACTTTTGTAGTTAAAACTGTGCCCAATACTAAATCAGCATACACTGGGTTAAACTATATATGTCAACTAAGCTTCAGAGGACTATCTGTTCACTAGACATATTAACCTGCCTCTCTGTTTGCAGAATAAAGAATAGAGAGCTGGGAAATAAACACTAATTTGTTCTTATGAAATCAGCTAGCATGACAGCAGTCTTTACACATATGATCAAATCTAGGTTCTTTAGTGTTTGGTGATGACTCCTGTATGTCTACTAATCACAATAATTGCACAGCACCGACACAATTTGCTCAACCACACAACAGCAGAAATCAGCATGGATCCATTTCTCAGTAACTCCCATAGCTCCCCAGCTTTTAGGCACATGTACCCATATGCCTCCATTGCAGTGGTGCATATGCAAATTACCTCACACCATCCTCCTCAGTGCCTTCCAAATAGGAATTGCCCTGCTTCAAACACGTGTGTCATGTTTGATTTTCTGCTGCATGCTAAGCGCATAAACAACTCATACCAGAAACATCTTTAAGGTCTCCTGGGAGTAAGGGTGAAGACATAAAACCAAAGGTCCACAAAAGGAGATCATTTTATCCCCTTGAAATAAGGACAAAAGCAGAAGGACACATTAGGAGTGTAAAGGAATAATTCAAAATTAATCCAAAATGCAAGGAGACTGAAATGAAATTGCTGTCGAAAATTCATAATCTCTGCCCTGCTCTAACATGGATTTCAGTCTCTATATTTGACAGAAAATAAAAATAATAAAACATAACAGACAGATAATAAAACAGCCAAACAAAAATTCAACTAAGGTTTAAAGTATTTCTGAGTTGTAATTACCTTTAATATAGGGTTCTAAAAACCTTCTCTGGATTAAACTCATGAGTTCAGTTCCTCAAAGAATTCCCACAAATTTATTTTTCAGTAATATAATCTCATATGTAAACAATTATATTAGATGGCTCTAAAAATCTTCTCTGGACTAAACTTATGAGCTCAGGTCTCAAATAATCCCCACAGATTAATTTTTGAGTAATATTTTTAGATATATTTTTTAAAGATTTATTTTTTTATTTATACATACAAGCTGGGGTACAGGCCAGAGGTGTGGGGTGGCGAGAGGGTTCACCAGAGACAGAGCGGGTAGCAGAACAGGCAGATCAGAAATACACTGCTGAGGGGAGCAGCGGGCGAGGCAGGAGAGGTCTGCCGCACCATGTGGGAATCTCCCCGGCAGGGTGTCGACTTGCATCTCCGCTGCGGACAGCTCCACAGCACAGCGCTTAACCGCTGCACAACCGGGGAGGCCCAATTTTTGAGTAATATTATCTCATATGTAAACAATTATATTACTAACTTCACAATCAAATAAGCCACCTTGAGTAAGAGCCAGCAGAAACAAGAAATAGGAGAATCAGATCTATGAAAATAGACTTCAGAGTATAGAATTACCTGGGACAAAATCAATCATTCACATGCTGAAATACATACAAGACTGAAATTAAATAAGGAAAAAGCAACAGACTAAAAAATTACCAAGCACGTTTGAATATATTTGAAATGTATAAATTTTCTAGAAGTAAATATATTTACTATTAATATGTAAATTACAGTGGCAGATCTTTGTTGATAAGGAAATTACTGAGCTGGAAAATAAATCTATAGCAATTATAACAAAGATAACCAAAAAAGCAAAAGAGATGGGAAATATGAAGGGATGTTAAGAACAATGCCTACAGAGAATGGATCAGAAATATAATTAGAAAAGATACTAATTTTTTCATAACTGACAAAAATATATAAATCCACAGAATCAAATGCTTTATGTAAATATGAGGATGATAAAATATAAAACAAAGAAAATCTGTTTTAGTCACATTCTATTGGAACTGCAGAATCCACAAAATAAAATATAAAATATTTAAAATATAGTCTGGGCCTCCCTGGTGGTGCAGAGGTTAAAGTCTTAGCACTATCAAGCTATCACCAGCCACTGCAGCCTGAGTTTGACCTGAGTTTGATCCCCAGCCAGGGAGCAGAACCATATGGCACAGCAGACCTCTCCTGTCTTGCCTGCTGCTCCCCTCAGCAGTGTATTTCAGTAGATCTTCCTCTCTGCTCCCCACTCTGTCTCTGGTGAATCCTCTCACCCCCCACCTCCGGACTACACCCCAGTTCTTATATGCCTAAATTAAAAAATAATAATAAATCTTTAAAATATGGAGTCTAGATTACCTTTAAGTAAAAAAAAAATTATTATACAAAATAACACTTCAGAGAATGAGAGTGCTTAAATATCACGTCAAAATAATTGGCCTAAATTGACTATCCTAGGAAAATACGATTCCATGTCCTGATGGAGCTTAAGAGCAGAAAAAATTATGTTAAGAGTAGAAAAATTGTAAAGGAAACATGACAAGATCAGAAACCTGGCTCATGCAATACTTGGATGCTGGGGATAGACGTGATTAACACAGTCATTAAACCAGCTATACAAAGGAAAAGTCCTTATGTGTCCACTGCTACAACAAGTATTGGACTGCTATGGAAGGCATTAGGAGGCTGAGAGGAGAGGTGGGGAAATGGAGATGGAGCTCCATTATACAGAATCACTGGTCCTTACAAATCAACCTAGTCACACCCTAGAAATAATTTAACAAAAATTAACAACTCCACAAAGAAACAAGCCTTTCCCAAAGAGAAGAAGATTCTATCAGTGCAATTTCTGCCCTGGCAAGGGGCAGCAGCCCTTCTGCATACTTACGTCTATGCAGGTGCTCCTCCTCTCCAACCTTCTCCCTTTGCAGGGCAGCAGCTCTCCTGCCCACTGTGACTATGAAGTCCTCTCTCCTAGCAAACCTGTCCCTTTGGGGGCAGCTCTTCCTGCCCAAATACGTCTCAACAAGCATCCTTTACTCTTATCTCCTTTTTTATAATAAATCTGCTCTTTTGGATAAAATTAATGCTTTTTTCTCATCAAGAAATTCACCTAGGAAACTTGCCGGTATCAGTGAATGGGAAGCTCTGGTGAAATTTTCCCAGAGTTAACCCAAGAACCTGCTCTCTGAATCCAACACCCTCCAAAACCGACTTCACCAGGAATGCAAAATTTTTTGACATTAAAAAATTAATATATTTTACTAATTTAATATACCAAAGGTGATGAAGAGAAAATATTAGGTACAATTTAATATTCATCTTTGATTTCCATAAAATGCAGAGGAATAAAATGGAATTTTGATTAACAGATATTATCTAATATAAATTAATAGCAATCTTTGTCTTTAATGCACTTATAAGAAATGATTCCTATAAGATCAAAAACAATATAGAGCCCCTTATTCCAAATCTATTTAAATTCTATTCAAAATATCTTATATATCATAAGACTTAAAAACCAAGAATATATGAAAAAAAGCAAAGAAACCAGTCTCCCATTATTCTCAAATGACAAAATTATGAAGAAAATCTCAAAGAAACTACAGCTTAATGATAAGACTAATTAAGATTGTTTGCCAAGACTACTGGATTTACATATATATATATATATATATATATATATATATATAACTTTATATTAGATTTTCATAGACAATCAGCACTTATGACCTCAGTATAAGAAAGAATATTGTAAACAAGACAACAAGGCCATTTCCTATAATGTAAATCTTTGATAAATTCAGTTGAATTGTAGTTAAGAATTATTTCCCATAACTACAATGACAGTAAGAGTAAGAAAATAAGTTACAAAGTAAAAGAAAATATTTGCAAAAGTCTAAATGAAGAATTGAAATGACCAAAGATGGGAGGGGGAAAATCAGAACAATGATTTATTTTCCAAAATACTTTGATAAATGTAATTCAACTCCCTTGATGGAATATGCCTTAGTAAAAAGGTATATGATCACTAGACATTAAAAATATTTTCATAAGCCTCTTCTGCAATGTCACACTAACTAATGAATAAAAGGGGTTAAGTCTAAAGGCCTCATAAATAGCCACTAAAGAGGAGAAATAACTAAAGTGCTGAATTGCTGATAACAGTGCATGCAACTTAAAATGTACTCTTCACAAATTAGAGAGGAGTTGCTATGGCCCCTTAATTAAATGTTACTGTGTTTTAAAAATTAAAATCAGACTGTTAGGGAAAGAGAGCTATGAGTAAATGTTAATACACTTATCCTGACTTCTGATACAGAATTTAACTAAATCTGGTTGCCTCAGGAGGAGAATTTGAAATATGTATTCTTTTTTCCCTAAATTATTTTACTCTTGTGTAATAGAACACAAGTGTGTATGCAGATCCATTTCATCACTGGGAATTGAAAATCCCTCATTTGCAAAGCAAGTAGGATGTGAAATGGCAGCAGTTTTCAGAGTTAAAATTCCTTGGAGAGAAACTAAGAGACACAGAATTTAAGAACTGAAAAAGACCTTAGGGATGATCTCTTTCAATCCCTCACATTACAGATGCAGAAACTCCATCTGCAAATATGAAGTTACTTACCAAAGGTCACCCAGGTAGCCTGTGACAAAGTAATAGGCTTTGATATAAATCAGTGTGTTTCATCATTGGAGTTATAATGCAATAACTTGAATTCATGTTCAAATCAGATTTCCCTCATGCATTTTTTTTTACACAGCTGATTCTACAAATATGTTTTATAATGATAATATTATGGTTACAGTTTAAAAACAGATAACAGCAGTAGCCTAATAGAGTAGAAAGTCTATTCCAGGTAAGCCAGATAAAAGGGCTCACCATTTCAGGACTCCTGAAAATAAACAGAATTAGCTTATTCTGCAGTAAAATATGTCTGATGCAATTCACCACAAAATAGGAATGAACAAAGTTACTGGGTAAAATTTGTAATAGGCATTTACAAACCCTTGTATTAACTAGAAGAAATTTGCTCTGTGAATATATGGGACATTCTTTCATTTGCTAATTCAAATGCAGACCTAGTGACTGGCCTCAGGGAGTACAGCCTATTGTGGGATGTCAATGAACCCTAATAGGTGCTTCAAGCAGAGTTCTAGGTGGATGTAAAGTCTGAGCCAGAGGTCCTTGATGCTTTCTTATTTCCTGGGGAAAGAGAGGATAAGCTAAATTCCAAAGAAGTATACTAATTAGGTGAGTAAAGTGCCATAAGAAGAGGCATTTCAGGCCCAGGTGTAAGGAGGTGAGAGTGACTAGAGCTTATGGAACTTGAAGGAGCATGGAATATGAGGTGATATAAAGGAGTAGGAAATAAATGATGAAAAGATTTTTAAGAATTTTGATTTTATCTTAAGAACAAGCCAATTTGTGTGGTTCAAACAATGAGATTTATTTATTTATGCATACAAGCTGGGGTATAGGCCAGAGGTGTTGGGTGGGGTGGGGGGGGTGAGAGGACTCACCAGAGACAGATTGGGGAGCAGAACAGGCAGGCTAAGTGAAATACCTGCTGAGGGGAGCAGTGGGTGAGGCAGGAAAGGTATACTGCACCATGTGGGTAGCACCCTGGCTGGGGATTGAACTCGCGTTGCAGTGATTCTGGATAGCTTCACAGTTCTGAGTCTTAACAGCCTGCACCACCCGGGAGGGCCAGCATTATTTTTAAGTGATTCATTTTAAGAACTAGAAATCTTTGATGGTCCTCCCTAGTGGCACAACACTTTGAAATCTCATACCCCTAGCCCCTTCTCCCTGTTCAGTACTGCTAACCTCAGAGTAATCGATGTTCAAGAAACCTTATGTCGTTGTGGGACTTCTGTATATATGAAATTAAATTTGTTTTTCTCCTGTTAATCTGCCCTTTATTATAGGGAGTGACTTAGTTGAGAACCTGGAAGTATAGAAGGATTTTTTTATTCCCTACAATATCAAGTCCATATTTAAAAATCATAATCTTTGCAGTCTTGAAAAAACTACTTGTTTCTATTTCCTTACCAATAAAATGGTTATTATAAGTAGGATTCAGAATTCGGAATATTCAATAATGCTTAATATTATTATAAAAATATTCTTTCTAGAGTTTTTGAATTTTAATTTCTGAACAAGAATTGTAAATATCAAGCTTGCATATAATTTCCTACCTACCCCTATCTATTAACTGGCCCCAGGCTAGCATGATAACCTATTTCTGGTGATAGCTTCAAGGATGTCACTAATTGATTTAGAAAAACAACCTGTTCACCTGAATTACAATTTTTCAATCAAAATGCACAAACAGGTGTGTTTTTGATCTACAACAGTGCCTTCCCATACATCTTTTCTTCTTTCTTTTTTAACAGGATTGGCAGGTCCTATGGGTAATGCTCTATTCTGTCAGGTGAATTTTCTTTGGCCAGTTTTTTGAAACACATATGAAGGACAGTAGCACCTTGAAGCCAGTTTTTTTTTGTTGTTGGTAAATTGAGCTTTTACCAAATCTCTCTAAAACTGGGTGGTAGCTCTTGGATATCAGCAAACAATTTTATATCCTTTCCACTATTTTGGTACAGACTCAATTTTCCTGGAAACACACTGCTATTGTGACAAGATAATGTAAGTTGAAGAACGTTCCCTAATGCACGTGTTTCTTTTCCACTTTTGCCCAAGAAAGACACCTGATAATCTAAGTCAATCACTTCCAATTTATTAGAGTTATATATATCAATAAATTCCCTAACATGGTTTCAAATTATCAATACCTTTTAAAATGATTTTTTGTAGCAGTTTCCAGTGATGGGGTTCAGACTAAGCCACCCCCAAATACTCCACTTTGGCATATTTATTATTGTGATTAAATTTACTTAGGAAACAGTCTGTGCAAGAACACTATGATGCTTCTTTGTTCTGCTGAAAGCAGGAAATAAATCTCCTTTGTGAAAAGTACCCTCTCTGTACCAGGAGGTAGAGAGATATCCCTATCACCAGAGACAGGAATTTAGGGCCCCAAAGACTGTATAAACAAAGCCTACTGTTTTGTTGTTGTTGTTTTTGTTTTTTTTTTTTTTTTTTTACTTATTCACTACTCCAAGATCAAATTTCTTTGTCTTGTCAACTCTTTACAAATTTTTTTCCTTGTAAAGTAATTTCAAAAAACTGCCAGCTTTGGTTACTTTCTTCAGCCTCATATCTTTGGGACACCTGTAATATAAAATTAAATTGCTTTTTCTCCTGTTAATTTTTCTTTTATTACAAAGGGTGCCTCAGCTAAAAACCCAGGAGGGTAGAGGGAAAATTATTTTCCCTACCTTACAACTACAAAATGTCCATGCTTATGGTGTTCAAGGATCTACCCACTCTTTGGGGCCTTTAAATTTAACTGTGGACAACACTAACTTTGCTAGAGACTTGGGGCTATAAGTACACTAGCATACCACATTCCTGCTGCTAGGCAATTAAAATAGTGTCCCCATGAAACATCGAAATTTACCCATCATCTTGTGGGAAAAGGTCCAACCAAGCAGGGTTGGCCCAAAGCAGGGCCACAGAGACCCAAAAACTTATCACAAGTCTAAGGCATCATCTGGTGGTGTGACTAATGTAAAACATGCTCAAACATGTTCATGAGTGTAACGAAGACTAAGACTAAAGTGTGCCATTAAGGGACAGCAACTTTCAAAAAGACTGTAAAGCTGAACGTACACCATATAGCTTGACCTGAACACAGTGATAAAGACTTGAAGGTGTATATAAGGACCAACATTTTGTGCCTGCAAGAGAGCCATTCAGAGACTGGATGAAGTGTAACCTTGCCAGAGGCTACTTTTTCGAAGGCTAGCTCAGTGCTCCCTTTGGACCTAGTGTGCTCTCCAACCTCCCCTGGCTCCCCGATTTGGCATACTGCAAACTGCCCTGGCATTCTGAGTGACCATCACTTTTCAAACTGGCATTTTGTGTGCCCATCACTCCTTGCCTGGATCTCCAAGTTCTTCACCGGGCCTCAGCTGGTGATTCAGCTAAGACACCATGCAGTAACCTTGGCCGGAAAGTACTGGGTACTTTGGGTTGATTTTCCCAGTTTGATTTGAGTGTTAGAGTGACAGCATAAATAAAATATTTTCTGGAGAACCAAATTCTGACTGATTCACTTGCTACTTGCAACAGGTGGGGACCTATAGGAAAGGGGCAAAAACGGCCAAACAAGTCTGGATGAAAAAGAGCAAAATTAAAACCAAGATAGAGACTACTATTGTTAACCTCTCCACAGGTCTCTCACCTACATCTGTTTCAAGTGTCTCCGTCCATGCCACCCCAAGTCCCTGGTATAAGAAAAAGCCAAGAAGCAAGTGTAGCTTCTTCACATATTTCGCTATTCCATGTGCTTCCTTCAGGTCTCCTTCTGACTCTCCATCCTCCTTCCTTCCTTCTCCAGTCTCCTCTGCAGCTTTCCTCCTCCCTGCTCAGCTACATCCTTCTTTGGGTGGGATAGGGAATCTGGAACCTTGCCTGTCCCTGGGAACCACCCTGTTACAGAATGACCTGCTTAAGGTTCTACATATGAGGGGAATGTCTTCCAAATAAAGACAGCTTAGGTTCAGAAATTGGGGGTGGGGGGGATGGTTAATACAGTTCTACCAAGGGATATCTTTAAATTACTTTCTTAATCAAGAATACATTATTTTTTATTTGAATTTAACACCCTAATTTTTCCCCTGAAGGTATTCAGAATTAGATCCAGAAACTAATGACATGTAATAAACCTAGATTTGGTATAATTTTGCATAAGCATAGATTTTAAATAGAAAGTTTTTTAGATTCGCAATGAAAAGTTATCTAAGAGAGTTCTGAAGTGCAAATGTTACATAAATTTGAATCCCATCTAGTCACTATTTTGAAGTCAATCATTTTAAAAATTGATTATTTTAAGATACATAATATTTGAATAACCTATATGTTTATGATATGGATTCCAAATACCTAGGTTTTGGGCCTTCCTGGTGGCCTAGGAATTAAGTCTCAGCGCTCTCATTGCTATGGTCTGAGTTTGATCACTGGCCAGGGAGCTAACCCACATGGCTCAGCAGACCTCTCCTGTCTTAGTGCTGCTCCCTTTAGCAGTTTATTTCAGTACAACTACCTGCTCCCCACTCTGTCTCTAGTGAATCCTCTCACCCCCTGCAACTCTGCCCTATACTCCAATTCATACACACACACACACACACACACACACACACACACACACACACACACACATACATATATGTTTCCAAAATCTATATATATCCCAAAGTATTCCTACAATGTATGTCTTGGGTTTCAATTTCATAAAATGGTTACAATTTGCATCTCACTTTCAGAAAGCTTTTTAATGTTACATTTTTCCTTTCAACCCCCTGCTAAGTAAAATAAATGGATTCACATTAGGGTTCTGACCTGCTTAAGAGTTTGCTTTCTGAAGTACTATTCTTTACACAAGTAATAATAGTTTTATATTTAAATTACCAAATAGTGACTATGATTTACCATTAGCCAGGTGACACTCTGAGTTCGTTAGACACTCCTTCAACCTGCATTAACTCCTTTACCTATTGCTCATTAAAATGCCATAAGATTTAAAATCACCTAGGGTAAACAAACTATTATAAAGTTTCCTGACCTATTTTTCTTGTACTGTAAGCACAGGTCCAATTCTGTGCTTACTGAAATATTAATAAATTTCTTTAAGTAGAAAAGGACATCCTTTAATAGACATCATTTCTGTCTTCCTGCCCAGCACCATAATGGTAGCCCATCCCACTCCAGGTAAGTCTGCTAAAAGTAACAATGAACTCCCAACTTTTAATTGGGTTTATTATTATAATCTAACACTCTACAGAAAATGTTCCCCCTTTGCATGCTATTGAAAAGGAATTATATTGATTTATTAACTTTAATGTGCCATGGTCACAGATCTTTACAGCATTACAAACATCATCTCTCTTCCTGGTCAGATAGACGTCACTTAATAAAGTATCTGTTATATTTAGTGTTTATCCTGTCTGGAAAAGTTAACCTTCCTCCAAAAGCAAGGTCCAAATGGGTTAAGGGATGCAATGAGACCCTGAATCCCTGTCTATGTTTGGACAATCATAGTGAGATACTTTGTGTCCAATCTTGGCTAATCAGATACTTAGCCCTTAGACTTGGAACTGATACAGAGAAACACTCAATTAGAAACAATTTAGGCTTCAGAGATGTGGAGTTGCAATCTTACACCTGCAATGTTGCCAGATGATAAAGTAGAGTGACCTGGAGTGCAGAGAGAACAAGTAATAAAGTAGATATCTAAAAAGAATTTGAGGTAGAAGGCAGAGGATTAACTCCAACTTCTTGGTTTTGAATTATGAGCCAATGCCTTTCCTTGTGCTCGAAAACATGCAGGTGGACATGTTTGTTCTCCATGTGTGCACTTACCACGTCCCCTAATTAAAATTTCCATAATAGTTTCAACTAATTTCTGGTATTCATCAAATAAGTAAAAATCTTTGAAAAATGTGTCTTCTTTCTTCTTAAAAACCTGTAGTTTATTCCTAATGGATATTATGAGACAGATCTCTCTAGTCACTCTTATTTTTTTCAGGTATTCTTTGCAATAGTTACATTTTTGTTGTCCTTAAATTGTTGTCTCCAAGTTTTCTTTGCCATTAGATAAACCTATAAGTCTTGTTTTTAGTGGCCAATGTCTCTGTAACTTTGCATCATATTATCATTCTTCTTGGTTAAAAGGAGTCTTTCAACCAGGACTTCTTGGTTATGCTTTACTTTATATCTTAAAACTAACATTTTTATTTTCATAATTCCCTATCATCTGTGTGTTCTATTGTATTTTAATGAGCAAGCTACTAACTGCTACTATAGTAGCAGTTCATCACACAAAATCCAAGAGGTCTCAGGAGATACAGTTCCCTCACAAACATATTTTATAAATATAGAATGGTTGATTAGCTATAAAAATGTTAGAGTTATTCTTTAACTGTTCCACTCTAACTTTACCCCTCTTAGGATATAGAATATTTTCTACATATTTGAATTTAATTATTATTTATAGAGCATTATCATCTCATTGGAACTCTGCTTGGCATTTTCCAATCCGTTTATGCTACTATATATGTGTATGCATAATTGGTCTAAATAATTGAAATTTATTGAAACAAAACCCAATTAAAATGTTGCTTCTGTAGTTCATTTTAACCATTCTTAACAAAAATAGCAACCCAATTGTACTCATTACTAAAATAAAAAAAAATCTTAAACTCAATTATTAGACTTTTCCCCATTCCCTGTTTCCTCTATCCAAAAGTTATACAGATATCAATGACGTTCATCATCCCCTTAAATATTATTTAATATAACAAAGGCTTTTACCCCAAGTTGAATCATACTTAACAGGTGAATAAATCCCACAAAATTGTTTCATTTGGTTTTCTTCCATTCCCAGTCAGTTTGAATAATATTTAAGGGAGAATGTGGTGATGTAAAACCAGCAGATTTTCACATAATTGCTTTTAACAGGCTAAGTATACAGCATCTATTACGACTGTCAAGCAAAGGAGGAGATACTTCCCAGTCATTCAACGAATGAACATAGAGTCCTGGCCAACTGGCCAAGCTAAGACTTTCTTTTTACCTTTTTTTTTTTTTTTTAAGATTTATTGATTGGAATTCCTAACTCCCCCTCATTCAGACTTCAGGATTCAAGCTGACCCATTAAAGAACCACTTTTATTTTTTTAAATAATTTATATATATATATGTGTGTGTGTGTGTGTGTGTGTGTGTATACACACACACACACACACACACACACACACACACATATATATATATATATATATATAATATCATTGTTCATTTTTTTACAATGATTGCTTTCTTTTCTCAGGTGTAGTCCCCATAGAATTTCTACCACCAATTCACCCATGCACCATCACCATAAAGAACCACTTTTAAATGCAATAAATAAAAGGAAACCTAAGTAAATATGTAGTACATACCAAATGAAAATGTCTGTGTCGTATTTATTATTCAGAGAACACTTCAAAAGATGTTCAATATTGGGGTGGAGCATTAAACATAAATGGAGGTAGGTAAGAAAAAGTAGAAGGGAAGTATTTTAGGGAGTAGCAGCAATAGTGAAAAAATAAAGTTGGAAATAAGAAAAACCAAAATGTCTCTGGTGCCAAAGATAATGTCAGGTAGAACAAACTATGAAGTTCAATAGACCAGTTGTACACCAGATTAAAGGGCACCTAAATTTGAAAAATGTGAACCTCGTAGAGTGGGTGACTCAATAATTTTCAGATTTGTAGTGTGCATGTCTCAAAAGCAAAATGTAAGCCGTGACCTATGATCTAGGTAGTACATGAAGAGCCATCTTTCACCCAAAATCATGTCTTATTTTAATTTGTATTTCACAGATAATATACCATAAGTGAAGACTAACATAATTCTTCTAAAGTAAATTAACTTGAGGGATCGTATCAGTATCATCGAACAAATCATTAAAGTCAGAAGCACATAAACCAAGATTGGAAACACTTAAAATAGAAAATAGAAAACTTGCTAATTAGGTTGATAAGTAAAATAGCAAATCTAAAATTTAAAGCTAAAATTTTTTTTCTTGTAATTAAAAAACAAATTTGTAATGTGAGTAATAGGAGACGAGAAAGATAACAGTCTAAAGAAGTAACACTAGTAGGGGACAGATGAGACAATCACTGTGGAAAGTTTATTTTTTAAGGTAAAAAAAGAAACATTGTGCCTGAAATGTGAAATTTCTAAAGAAAAAAAAAACATTTGGGAGGGAGAAAATGAGAAGTTCACTTTAGCATATGCCTGTGTTCTTGATGTTACAGAATCCAACAAATGTATATACATAGCATCCTAAAATCATTATTGTCTCTTCTCATGCCAAACAAAATTCTAATGAAAATAGAGCAGTATGTAGATAGAATCTGGCAAAATGCTTATTTATTATAAATGTTGGAAATATTTGTTATTTCAAATATAATACAAATGTCTGGGTAGACACACACACACACACACACACACACACAAACCTCGGCTAGGAACAAGAGTATTAAAAGGAAAGATTTCAGACCTCTGTACAAAGATACTGTAACTTACATCAATTGAGCTGTGATTTTAAAGGAGTAGACTTAGTCTTGGTGATGGAAAGACTTGATCCATTCCAATCATTGCCAAGAAATTCAAGCTTTTAAGACTTAGCTTTGTCACCTATATAAAATGATGACGGTTATTTATATGCATATGTACTAACTTTTATGATTTCAAATCCATGTTTTGAAATTTTGATTTGGATAAAGTTGCTTGTGGTTGAACTTGTATTGAATAAACTTGTTTTGACATTGTATTTTAGGACTTTCTTCTCAAACTCTTGAGAGTGGAGAGGATCATTGCATTTTTGACAAGTAATAGCAGTGATGTCCATCATGCGATGGACTTTAAAACTCAAAAACCAATTGTCCTGACCAGCAATTTGGAAGCATTTGGTCTTGACAGGGCTACACTTTGCTGATATAAATAACTCTCTGATGACCTGGAGACACCTACCACTGCCTTAGTCAGGCTTTTCTCATAGTTGGCAGTCTTGTTAATTTCAAAAGAATCTCAGGAAGAGAAGGGAGATCTACTTCTGCATAGTGAGACTCCTTCCCCTGGGCAGTGGAGTAAGCCATTCAATGGTCCATGGAGTGATAACCTAAAGACCTTTGGAGCAGAGCCCACCTTTCCTGCCAGCATTCATGCTGTTTCTTACAAGCTGCACACCCCAGCATGAAGGAACCTAAACCAGAAACTGATACTAACTTGAAGTTGAAAGTAATTACTCTACCAAGTGCCAACTTGTGGAAAACAACAGACCAACTGAATCTGGATTTTGTTTCTTCCATCTTCTCTTCGCTTGTAATAATATAATATTGTAATTAATTGATCATTTATTTGGAGTATGTTACTTCTGTTTATTGACTTACCAAGAAACATCCTGTATGTTATTTGCTTCTGCTATTATAAATTATAATTCCTGCAGCAAAACTGTGTTAAATACAGTATTGGCAAAGACATTCTCTGAGCAAAATTTGTCACAAACAATATAATCAGGGATATAGATAAAGAGTACAATGATTAGTATAATTCTTTGCACATGTCTGATAGCTATCATCATATTTCAAAAAGAGTTCTGACCCAAAAAAACATTATGTCAGACCTAGATGTTTTTCATATCAGTGGGATAACATTCTGAGCTTCAGGAACTTGAGAGCATGCCATTTATTTACATTTCTTAAAAAACAGCACAAAGAAATAGTCCATTTAGCTAAGGGAATAATAGAATTTAAGAATAAAAAAATGGGGGAAAACATGTAATGGAACTGACTTGAGTTCTGAATCCAATTGATCATAAAGCTATGTATAACTATTAGTTATGAATGTGATTATCTAGTGAAATTTATGATGTCAAAGACACTCCTAAAGGAGAAGACATAAAATAAAATAATAATAATTCAATAATATTACCAGGGTTTAAAACCATATATTATGTTTGTAAGTATTGACAAATGATGGGTGCAAAGGACCCAAAAAAAAAAA